>JALLKC010000246.1:0-29316 GCA_024034495.1 Camelina laxa | reverse complement strand
ACGACTGATGAGATATTATATATTTTCTACATTTTAAGATACATATTTGCTATATTTTTTTATGAATTTTTAGATTATACAGTATCCATTCAGTCGTTGAACATTTGTTTCAATTATAAGTGGATAATCAATTGCAGTATTGTTAATAGGTTACTGTGTTTAGTTCTCATACAATATACATACATAAATTTGGTTAGATCTTTATCCATAGCATATTTCCGTACACCAACATAGACCAAATAAGTACAAAACCCTTTAATTCTAAATTTTACATCCTAGAACATAAACCCTTGACCTAAAACCAAAACTATCACTTTCAAAAAAAAATAAACAAAGTTTAGTGGATAGAAAAACTATGGATAGGTCTCCATGGATTTACAAAGCATAT
Source organism: Camelina laxa (assembly GCA_024034495.1). Classification (NCBI taxonomy): domain Eukaryota; kingdom Viridiplantae; phylum Streptophyta; class Magnoliopsida; order Brassicales; family Brassicaceae; genus Camelina; species Camelina laxa. The sequence goes on along the minus strand of JALLKC010000246.1, from coordinate 28,928 downwards.
CTAGACATTAAGCTGAAGAATAGCAGTTGAATGGGGCTATGGATGTGATCAGTGGATATTTTTTTGTGGATACCAATGTAGACAGACAAAGAATCATCATACAACATCACACAATTAAATTCCATAGACACCATGAGCTCCTTGCTTCATATTTTGTGTTGGTCCAGAAACATATTATTACTCATAAGTGGTAATAAACAAAATAAAAATTAACAACATTGATTTATTTAGAACATTGAATATCAATCATGTGGATTAGTAGTTATGGATACTTATCTTATAATATCTTGCTCATTCTTTACATGAGCAATTTGTCCAAGATAAATTAGCCACATAGATTTCTTTTAGCTAAATGTTTTTGTACTATTTTTCAGCTAGAAGTAAGTATATTAGAACTAAAGTTGTCACTAGAAGCATACTACACAATAAACATGGTCATTATTAATCTCAAAGCCTATCCACCAAATTCTGACCACGTGGACAAGCAATCCAGATGAAATTTATTGACAAGTTTGTTGCATGTTCAAACATTCACTATAGTTTGGCCACTTAGATGTCTTTTAGCCAAATGTTTTGTACTATTTTTAAGCTAGAATTAGAGATATTAGAACTTAGAAGTGTCACTAGAAGCATACTACACAACAACATGGTCTTATTAATCTCTAAGTCTATCCACCAAACTCTGACCACGTGGACAAGCAATCCAGATGAAATTTATTGACAAGTTTGTTGCATGTTCAAACATCACCATACTTTAGGGTTTAGACTTTAGATGGTATATAGATTCAATGTCTATGTTTTGAGTTCAAGTTGTATTGTCTAAGGTTCAAGGTGTAGGATTTAGGGGTTAAGGTTAAAAGTTTAGGTTTAGGTATGTGGATGATGTGTCTATATTTTTAATTCATGGTTTAGGATTTAGGGTTCAAGGTGTATGGTTTAGGGTTTAGGATTTAAGATTTAGGGTATAAGGTTTACGTTTTTGGGCTTATATGGATTTAGTTTTATGTGGGTGTTAGGATTTAAGATTTAGGGTATAAGGTTAACTTTTTTTTGTTTGTCAACAACTAAAGTTACTAAACTTAAAATTTAGTATGATTTATCACCAACTAAAGTTACTAACTTAAAATTAGTAATGAAAATGAAAAATAAATGTTAAAAAAAAATATTAGAAAAGAAAGAGAAAGTTAGAGAGAGAGATGAGAGGAAAAAAAAAATAGAAAGAGAAGGTTAGTTTAGTTAGATTGGTGTAAGTTGTAATTTGACATAAGAAAAGTATAGGAATAGTATAGAAAGGAGAGTGTAAAATGTCAATACTTTAGGAGAAAGTGGGTGTGGGTGTCATTTTCTCTAAATAGAATAGAAAGGAGAGAATAGAAGGAACCTAGTAACACACTCACATTTTAGTTTGTTGGATACTCTCCTCAGAAGCACAAGTTGTTTGTGTTTTGTATCTGAGTCCAGCAAATTTACTCTTTAAAAATTTAGACTACTAACTTTTAATGAGTGCACTACACTGCATGCTAGGCCAATCATAATAATATCACTCCCGAGAATTTTTAATTTGTATGCTTATTTTTTTTCTTCTTCATAAAATATAAATCGCAAACTGGAGAAATTAAGGACACCTTGTGGCCCCAAGTCTCCTCCTTGTCCTTCACAAGTTATTGGTATCTCTTTCACTATACGTACGGGAAAATCATCAACCAATTCATCAGATACAAAAAAAACCTTTTAATTTCTATCTAATCGAATCATTATAATCCTCTACACATTGGCGATGATGAAGAAAAGCTAGGTGTAATCCAGTCAGAAACCGGAGAGAAGGATCTAATTCGTGGGTTTTGGAAAGTCTTGGGTGAATGTGAAGGATGCGAAAATTCCAATGTTGTAAGAGAACCGTTTGACACCCATATGGTTCCCAAGTAACGATGTTGTATCGATTGCGAGTAGTCATAACCTCGGCGGTCTCGCAACAACTATCAATATTTTGATCAAGATCTAGTGAATATGTCTTACCTTACGATGAATACCAGCCAGAAAAAAGTATGATCCCTTTCTACTCAGACTATACGTCAGAGTTGGTATGAATAGAAAAGCAAATTACGAAGCAGAGGTGGGCCGATGGAGGGGGAATATAAGAAAATAAACCAGGGATGATGAATCTTATCCAAATATTGTTGTTATCATATTTTTATTTATTTGCTGAAAAAACATTCTATTCTACTTCATACTAGAATCGGACCGGCGCTACAAGCGCAGGGGATCAATTACATTATCATATATTTGTGTAATGAGTTTGATAAAAGAACTGTAGGCAAAAAAAAAAGAGTAAATGGTAATGAAATGAGTTTTGATAAAATAAATATTAAAAAGTTTAGAAAAGTACTAACAACACAAACAATAGATAGTTCAATTTGATCATTTTAGTAGTAGAAAATAGGAATCTACATAAAATATTATAAAATATTCCGCTTGTAAAAGTTACACTAATATGTATAATGTGATGAACCATAAGAACAATTTATCATTTACCTAAAAATGTTAGTCTAATTTATAATTTACTCAAATTTAGCAAAACAATTTATCATTTACTCAAGTTTATCTAATTTGAAATTTAGCAAAACATTAAAGCCAAAAATTTATCATTGACTCTTTTTTAAATCAAAAATCATATTTCTTGAACTGAAAACAAATTAAATAAAAAAAACCCTGAACTACTAATTCCACTATTTTCATTACATTATAATTATCTATTATGTTGTGTTTTAGAATTTTCTAACTTTGGTTTTATTTTTTATGTTAATGAGTTTTGCTTAGGATAGATATTTATAGGTTTCTTCTTTAGATTCTCTTGGAAACGGGTAAAAAATAAAAGTATTAATATAGTTCATATATTAAGTCAAATTATTTACAAAAATGTAAAATAGTTCATAGAATAAGTTAAATTATGTATATACCAGATTCACATAACAACAATATAGTAATTTGATAATTTTTGTAATGCTTCATATGTCCTGAATACAATTAAAATATTAATCAAATTCATAATTGAGTTTGATAGTCGTAATCATCATAGTTAGAAAAATATTAAATGAAATTTTGTACATACCCGTATCACATAAGAACATATGAGTTTGATAGATTCACAATGATTTTGATGTTCAGTAAAATCTATATTAACATTTTTGAAATACATTTTGTGTTATGCCTTTAAATTTTGCTTATTTAAAATTTTATTTACAACATTAACCCCTAAAAATTCCATAAATAACATTGCAGAGAAACTCAAATATTAAACTTTCTTAAATTGACCAACATTTGTTATATTTATTGCTATAAAATTTTAACAATATCTATACATTCCGATTTTTCCAAAATCAGCTCTATCCATTAAAGTTTTAATCCCATAAAATCACCAAAACTATATTTAGAAATTTTGTTTGTATAGACTTTCTATAGAAATTTTTGCTTTACATATTTTGATTGTATAATGTAGATTTAGTCATCTACATTACTTGATTTGAGGTACTTAGGGGTTGATTCCTCAAATTTCTCACATTATAATAAATAAAACTAAATAATTACCCGTGGTGGTTCTATACATTGAAGTACATTTGGTATCATTTAAGTTATACTTATTTACAAAATTAATCCTTAAAAATTGCACATACAAACAGAATCAATTAGATTCCTAAAATGTCTCTACAAATTTGGTTTATAATTTCCTAAAACAGTTTATATATTAAGAAATTTATTACACTTAATAACATATGTCAAAAAATATCTATACAATATTTTCTTCTTTTAAAACTCTAATATTCAGTAATAACTATATTGCATATGAACAATTAAAACTTTAATGGTTATTAATATGCTGATAAAAAATACAAAAATAATTATTTCACAGGTTAAATATAATAAATTGGAGTATTTATAATATAAATTAATATGCGGTATACTGCATAATAACTTTTATGAATATAATTCTTTCACGGGTTAAATCTAAATAACTTTAAACTTACAGATTAAATTTAAAAACACTAAAAATTTAAAAATATAATAATGTAAGAATAATTCTTTCACGGGTTAAATCTAAAAAACAGTAAAAATTTCTATTTTTATAACCATAAGAAATTCGATATGGTACAAAGTGTAACATTAGTATAAATAAAACTAAATAATTTCTGCGTGTCTACGGTATACAACTGATCAAATTTTATAATTAACAATTAAAATACAATTATACAATCTTAAACATTAAACAAAAGAAACAAATTAACAAACAAATACAATTTTAAAATTTAATTTTTTGTTGTAAAAATATTGTCCCAATGTACGCGCGGGTTAAAATCTAGTTAAATTAAAAACATTAACATATATCATATTGGATAAAAAATAATGAATCTATCTTAACATTTTTGAAGTACATTTTTGTGTCATTCTCTCTAATTTTTGTATCCAAACAAGTCCTAACTAAATTCTCTACAATCCTTACAACCAAACACAATCATTTCCTTATTTGATAATATTAATTTCCTAAAATCTATCTACCTAATTTAAAACAATATGTTATATTAAAATAGAATTCTCCTTTCACTTTTATTTAATCTTATATTTAATTATTTGAATTACTATTTAATACATAAAGTTAATAAAATTGTAGATTTCTTTTCAGCATATGATGTGATTTGAATTTTTATAAACGGATATATATTTTAAAAATTGTTTTAGAATTTTTGTAACCAAACAAGTATTTCCAGATATATATTATTTTTACATTTGAGTTATTTTAATATATAAACTAGGTTCGGGCCCGCAAGTACGTACGGGGTATGGTTTATAAACAATTTTTTTTTAGTATTTATTAATCAACTCATACTAATTGATGATTCTAGTTTGCTGTTTTTGGTTTTAGTTTATTAATGTTTTGAAAATTTGAAATAATAATTGTTCCACTTAAATTTTAAAATTTGGAACAAATAATGGTTGGCACTTGATAACAATTTGGTTAGATTCTATTAAATTGGAACTATCAAATCAAATATATAAACGTTAACGACGATGAAACCCCGTTTAAGGGTGGGCGTAATTCTCTTTTCGTTTTGTTCATGTTACATCATGTCCTACACCTGTTTCTCAAATTTCTGTTGCATAAAAGATACATTCCCAGTATGGGACATTAATCGAAAATAGGACGGGACCGACGAAAAACATACATTCTCAAAATCCCGTATGGAATAAACATAAATCTTAATTCATAGTATATTTTTATATATCATTGTTATAATAAAATATTACAAAATTAATTGACTCTTTTATTCTTATATATTTTATTTATTGTTCACCCCTATATTAGATTATATTTTGTTTAATTATTTTAACTGTTATAGAACATTTTATTTATTTTTTATTTTATATTGAACTAATGCTAAGTTTCAATTGGAATAGTAAGATTTATTTGAGAAACATTAAATGTATTTTATCATGTAATAGAACATGTCAAGAATTAGATTATTTATTTTAATATGTGTAAAACATTATTTATTTAGTAAACATTCGTAACTCAAATTTTTGTCATTTGGATTTTTGGTTCAGTTTCATTTTGGTTATGAATATTTTGGGTTATTGAGTGTTTAATCAGTGACTTTAAGACTTTGATCAGAACCAGTGGTTGGCCTGAGAAACGATTAAAATAAGTTATATATGAGAGAACATAGCATGTTATTTTGGACATACAGTATCCACAAATGTAAATTTCTGTTATATAATAATTTTAAAAATTATTATTAGTTTGATAATATTTATAGTAGTCTAGCGGATAAGAGATTGGACAAAGACTATTCGTATTTGGTTATTCAAAAATAAATAAAATAGGGAAAAGCTTCACAGGATATCCGTATTTTATTTGTTTTAAGTATTTAATTTTTTACAAAATTAATGAAAATTATTCAAACTTTCTTATATTTTTTTTTAAAAAAATTTCTTTTTCTTAATCCAAAAAATAGCTGAATTCTATAAATATATGTTCTTAAATTAACTCTGACCAAATTATTAAGAATTTAAAATTGAATGTTTGCTTATCAAAATTTTCTAATCTCATGTGTATTTTGCAAAGTAATCTTTTAAAAAACATTTTATAGACTTTTTTAAAGATAATGATAACTTAAAAACAAATTTCAAGGTTACTCATATTATAAAGTTTCACTGCACATGTGTGTTGTTTGTTTTCTTTTTCCATAACATCCAAATTATAGTGTCATTTTTTAAAAAAGACTGATTTCACTTCAATATTTGAAAAAAATAAGAAAAATAATATAATTTAATACATAAGCTGATACAAATTTACAATACAATTTCATGGAAGATTAAATTGTACTTTTATGTTTGGTTCTAAGTTAATTGATAATGTTAAAACTAAAGGCCTCAACTAAATATCCCTAAGAGCCATAATTATCGTGGGTTATGTACAAGGCGAGTTTCTTTAAATTTTTATGAATTAATTGTTGTTAAATAATTTGAATATAAGAAACACATGATCTCTTTTAATAAAATCTTTCATCTGTTTATTGGTAGCTTCTTATTGGGTCTTCTTAATTTTGAAAAAAAACTGTTTTTTTTTTAAATTTAAAAATTTGAAAAATATAATAAAAGTGATCATAAATGTGTAAACATTTAAGAGTTTACAAAATTTAGAAAATATGATATTTTATTTAATTTTCAAACATAAAACTAAGCAAACATTAATTAACATATTACAATTAGAAGTGCAATTCATAAATGTGAGAGAATTGATTAGTTTTAATACTGATTTGAAAATATTGCATTTAATACATATTACCAATTGATCGGGCAAAATTTTTTTTTTCTCTTCTATATTTTCTTTGACCCAACAGAATGGTGACACCTAGAGTCTCTAGAATCAAATTTGGTATATTATATAAGAGGCTCCTTAACTTTTTTATTTTCTTCTGATTTATTTTTTTTTCCACAAAACACTAAAACCCTCTAATAACTCCTCTATGAACCCCGATAAACATGGTCTAAAAGAACTTCCTTAGAGTTTTCTTAAATAATATATATAAAAAAACTGAAGAAAACAAACACTAATATAGTTGTGACAGGTCATATAAAACATGTGACTTCTTTTTAAGCAATCAATGTAATTTTCTTGTTTGCAGATGTTGTTCAATTTGGATGAAACACCGTTCATACCATAATCATCCCTTATATACAATCTCTAGGAAAAAATGTATGATTTCGAAAAAGATCTTGATTTTGTATATGCTATGTACACGACAGAAAATATAAATTTAACAATTCATAAGAATAATAAAACAGACATAGAACATGTATAGTTAACTAAAAAAAGAATATAGTATATGTTAGCAACACGCATATGCAAACTTAAATACTAAGACACTACATTTTTTTTTTCTTTGCAGAAACAAAGAGATACAAAAAGAGTGTTGTATATAATATTTGTAATTGTTAAATCGATTACTCTATTTATAGACTGGAAAGAATCAGGCTAAATTATTTTTACTTTTATGTTTAAAACAAAAAAAAAATCTATATAAAATCTTTTAAAATCTTATTTGTTTTTCAGTTAATGTGATACAATGTGTTTGAATCTTGTATGGATGATTCGATTTGGATAAATGAATTAATTGTCTAGATTTTGCGATCCTATTAAATCGATAAGAGTAAATATATATAGGTTAGTTTTAGAATTTAATCCCTAAATTTTAATTATTTGGTAAACTAATTCTGATTTATTTCAAGATTTCTTAAAATAAATCATCTGTTTAAATTAAAGTTAAGTTATTTTCATATATACTATTCAAAATTTAATTAGGTAAGTTTTATTAAGTTGCAAAAATCTCTTATTATTTTATAAAATTTTAATTACATATAAAATTCAAGGAATTTTTAATATAATTAATTTCGTTTTTTATTATAATATTAAAAATTTTCTTTGTAATCTTATTGACTGTATTTTTTATATAGTGAATATATGTCAAATATTTGAATTTATTATTTGTAAATTAATATAGTTTTATAAAACATAGGAATGTATCATTTATAGTTAATAAGTTTCCTAAAATAATAATATTTTGAATTATAAAAAGTTTATCATTTAGTTCTTTAATAATTGTTACCATTGTTTTAGGGAAGTTTATTTTTTAATAATTATATAGGCAAGTTGGTCTGTTTGGCAAACGTGGATATATGTCATGTTTTTGTTTTTTTTTATCCCTAAGTGTGCTCCCCATTTAATAGTATAGATGAATATTTACAATCTATCTTAACATTTTTGAAGTACTTTTTGTGTCATCCTCTCTTATCTTTGTATCCAAACAAGTTTCAATAAATACTCTTACAATCCTTATAACCAACACAATCATTTCCTTATTTGATAAAATTAATTTCCTAAATCTATCTACCTAATTAAAGCAATATTTTATATTAAAAATAGAATTCTCCTTTCACTTTACTTAATCTTATATTTAATATTTGATACTATTTAATACATTAAAGTTAAATAAATTTTAGATTTTTTTCAGCATATGATGTGGATTTGAATTTTTATAAACGGATAATATTATTAAAAATTGTTTTAAGATTTTTGGTAAGAAACAAGTATTTCCAGATAATATATTTTATATTTGAGTTATTTAATATATAATGAATAATTACAATTAAAAGCTAAAATAACACGCCAATGAAATTATATTGTGCGAATGATTTGATCAATATGAATAGAAATTAATTATCATTAATTTGGTGTTACACAGATAATTTATCATTTCATTATTTTGCTAAATATCAATTTTATATATATTAGATTGAGTAATTATGAAATGTAGAGAACAAATTATTTTGCGGTAAACTGGGGGTTAATCTTATAATCAACAGTCAAAATATAATTATATAATCTTACACTAAACAAAACTAACACATAATATAACTTAAATTTTGATCTATTTTTTATAAATATTTGAATAATTTCTTCATAATGCACGAGGTTAATGATTTATAAAAATAAAAAAATATAAGAAATGGAACCCGTGGGTACCACGGGGTAAATCTTAGTATAGAATAAATAAATCATAAAAACATCAGAAAAATTATTGTTCAAATTGATAGAGATATGTGAAAATCTTTGAAATCTAATCATATATGGTTGCTAAACTGTATTAATTGTTGTTTCCAAATTGAACAATAATTTTGCATAATTATGCTAATGTTACAAAACGTTTCCCGGTTTTAGGCAACTCAAATTGATAGAGATATGTGAAAATCTCATAACATCTTTTCAATTCTTTTTTAAAAATTATCATTAGTATTTTTATTATACATATTAAGAATGATAACAAAATTGATAGACAATATTATGTAATTATAAACATCTCATTAATTCTCATTAGTATTTCGTTTTGTATAGTTATAAAATTTAAAATTATTTTTCAGATTTATATAATTATTTAATTATATATCATTTATATGAATTATATAAATTGGAATCTAATTTCGGAAGTATATACAATATATAATGAAAATTTAAATTAGTTTAACATATATAAGAGATTGAGATCTTAATGATTGATAGTCGGAATTTAATATCAATAAATTTAAAATAAACATTAATTATGCATGTTTTGTTAGTTTCCTAAATTGTAGGAAAACATATATTATCTTAACTATTATAGTTTTATTTCTGGAGAATTTATTGATATTTAGTTATTTACATTTATGTTTATTTTTAAAAAAACCGATAACCCATTTAAAATTATAACACTGCAGATCTTTTTTACTTTGAGTTCCGACTCCCTTAATTTTGGGTTATTTTTTATGAAAATTGACCCGACCCGAAGCATTTTTTACTTCTCTTTTACTTATATAGGGATTACAAAACCAACAGTCAAAAATAATTAATAATCATACACTAAACAAAACTAACACATAAATATAACTTAAATTGTTGATCTATTTTTATAAATAATGAATTAATTTCTTCATAATGCACGAGGTTATTGATTTATAAAAATTAAAAAATAAAAGAAATGCGATCCGTGGTGTACCACGCGGGTAAATCTTAGTATAGTAAATAAAATCATAAAAACATCAAAAAAATTATTGTTCAAATGATTAGAGGTATGTGAAAATCTTTGAAATCTAATCATATATGGTTGCCTAAACTGTATTTATGGTTGTTTCCAAATTTGAACAATAATTTTGCATAATATGCTAATGTTACAAATGTTTTCGGTTTTTAGCAACTCAAATTGATAGAGATATGTGAAAATCTCATAACATCTTTTCATATCTTTTTTAAAATTTATCATTAGTATTTTTAGATTACATATTAAGAATGAAACAAAAATTGATAGACAATATTTATTGTAATTATAAACATCTCATTAATTTCTATTATTAGGTTTCTTTTGTATAGTTATATAATTTAAATTTATTTTTACAATTATATAATTATTTAATTATATATCAATTTGACAACCCAATCCCGTTGACACTAGCTAAAACTAGCTTGCCCCATCAGCCCGAAGCTGCCCTGCAGGCAGATCCTAACCTTTTCACTGGCAAATGGAATTATTCATTAAATATATCATGATGATTAGACTTGATGATATTATTAACAGCTTGGGGATCCGTTCTGAGCAGTTAGCAGTGATAGTTATATAATTTAAAATTATTTTACGATTTATATAATTATTTAATTATATTATCATTATTTATGAATTATATTAAATTGGAATCTAATTTCGGAAGTATATACTAAATATATAATGAAAATTAAATTAGTTTACATATATAAGAGATTGAATCCTTACTGATTGAAGTCGGATTTAATATCAATAAATTTAAAATAAACATTAATTATGCATGTTTGTTAGTTTCCTAAATTGTAGGAAAATATATATTATATTAACTATTAATAGTTTATTTCTGGGAGAATTTATTGATATTTACATTTATGATTTATTTTTTGAAAACCGATAACCCATTTATAAATTATAACACTGCAGATCTTTTTACTTGAATCGACTCCCTTAATTTTGGGTTATTTTTATGAAATTGACCCGACCCGGAAGCACTTCTGTACTTCTCTTACTATATAGGGATTACAAAACCAAATATTTATATATAACTAGATTATGACCGGCGGTATACCGCGGGACAAATATCTTTTGATATTTTTTGTTAATGTACTATTTTAATATTAATTTTGCTAATGTATTATTTAGTAATTTTTAGTGATTTAGTATATAATTCGTGGTATACTTGTTTAATACAACCTTAATTAAATCAGTTTGATTTGATATATTTTCTATTGATGTTGTTAAAATAGTAAAATAAGGATTTCACTCGTATTGAAGTCTAACTCGTATTGTATTTTATTTTAGTATTATAACTCAACCATGTATATGTCATATAACCCGTCATGTAATATATCTCGTTTGTGTTATTTTGAAAATTTAATATGTTTAAATTCTTAATTTTAAACTTTTTATTAAGTTTAGATATATCAATTAATTATAAATAACAACTTCTTAAAATTCTATAATTTACTATATACGGTAAATTTACTATATATGTATGTTGAACATACACTTTGTATTAATTGAGTAATATATCTTCGTTTAAAAAATTCAAATCACAATATATTTAGGGAAAATACACATTTTTATTAACTTTATGTATTATTTGATTCACTTCATTTAAATTTTAAAATATAAAAGAGATGATAGGAGAATCATTTTTTTAATAATGGAATAAATTTTCTAAATAGATATATTAATAAATAAAATTTATATATATGAATATTTAAAATATTTTAATTTTGTTTGGTTATAAAGATAGTAGAGAGAATTAACTAAACTTGTTTGGATATGAATGTAAGCAATAAATTACATTAATAGTAAATGTTTCCATAAATATATTTTTGAACAAAAAACTGAAAAATACTAGCAAGATTTGTTCATGATCTTTTCTTACTGTAACGAGAGATAAGCATACAAGTGAAAACTCTACAATTTCAGACAACTAATACTTGATTCTAAAGAAATTACGCATTGCTTCCTTTCTTAGATAAGCCTTCTAATTCATATGCATATATACTACCTTTTATAATTGATAAAAACGGCGGACAAGCTATAACATATAAATTAATACTATACTTCAGTGAAGCCTAGAGATAAAACTTTTAATATATGAACAGTGCTAATAGAAAGTCGCTTAACTGTGTGAGTAGGATATGCTACGTAGAACAAAGGAAATAAGACTATTATTTTGATCTTTAATTCGCTTTGAGTGAAAAAACTTGGCTTATTATCAAAGAAATATCATGAACCCACCAATCATATCCATTGGGAAAAACATTGTGTTGGTTATTGAAAAGAGATGCATGTGTGTACGTACGGTTGCAGAAACACCCTATATATACGCCTATAGTACACATATTTGAAATTAAAATGTCGTCTATTTTAAACATTAATTGGAAATTAAAATGTTTCAAATTTTACTTATAACAAGACAAATAGATCACTTTATGACACTCAATTAATTGCAAATTTGGTGCAAAGGAGTCTGATATATCATGGTTTTTATAGTTTTTAACAATGATATAAGTATGCTTTTTGAGTCTTTTGATTTGTTTTCTAGGTTGTTTTTTGAGTCTTTATAAGATTAGGTACTCATTGGCACGGATGAAACATAATGGAGCTAATAGGAGATTTGGAACATAATTGAGCTAAATAGGAAGATTTGGAACATTAAGGCTGCGCTACGAAGCTGGGAGACAAGTTCAAGAGTATGCATCGACCGATGCAGCCACAACATCGATCGATGCAGCTTCCACAAGCCAAATCAAAATTTTTCCCACAAGTTCTGGAAGATTTACAAAAATTGCCAAAGTTTTCCTGATGAGACCATGGGAAGCTCGACCAGAACATGGACGTGAGGACCAGCTTGAAACAGAGGAAGCATTGGAGGAGCAGCTTGATCCAGAGGAAGCACCGGAGGAACAGCTTGTACCAGCGGAAGCATCGGAGGAAGCATGGATTGTCCCGGCGTGTCCTACAAGGTCTAAGTCTAAGTCGAAGAGGTTCAACCAAGCTGTAGATGGACTAATCAAGGAGCTGGACAAGAAGCAGGAAGAGTGGTTCAAACCATTTGGACGTTGCTCACAGCTCAAGGTGCTTGGTAAAGGGTAAAGTGTTATTGGTGCTCTTTTTCTCTTGGTCAAGTATTGTCCCATTGGGTTTTTTTAAAGGTTTTTAATAAGGCCAAAGTAACATTTTAGACCCCCCCCCCTTTGCCAGCCCAAGTCGTGGTCCAAGGTTCAATACAAAAGTCTTGGCCCATTTTCTATCTCTTTCTCATTCAAACTTTGTTATTTATTGTTTTGTCATTTCCTAGACTTTTTGAATTAGCTTGACTGTGTTAAAAGCTCTTTCAAGAATTGTCTAGGGTTTTTCTCTTCTCTCTTTCGTCCCCCCTTCTCTATTTAAAGACCATGTAATTCTCATTTCTATTCATCAAACTTTTAATCAAAAACTTCTTTTCTTTTGTTTGATATGAGGAGTGTGAGATATTACTCTTTTGTGTCGTAATATCTCTTCTTTTCTTCTTAGTGTGTAATATCTAAGTTGGATTCGAGCCTGAAGTCTAAGAGATTTTCATCTCTCTTGGAAGTTCATTTCAGTCCCCCGTTCATCCGCTGCTTCTTTTCACCATTTCATCTTCTTCGATCCGCTGCATAAACAACCCCTTCCCTTCCATTTGAACGATCCATTGCATCTTTGTCCCTTTGATCTTGATCAATCCGTCCGAATCATCTTCAAGACCTTGCGAGTGTGTTCTCGGGAGTAGATTCCTTACCAAGAGTCTATCATGTTGGTATCAGAGCAACCACTCTGCAACCAGGGTTTGAAATTCCAATCGTCAATTTTTTTTTTTTTCAGATATGTCGCTTCGTCTTACAAGAGTTTTATAAAATGTTTTACTCGTTTAAAATTACAAAATCAACTGTTTTAGAACCAGGAGCAAGTCTAGTATTTTTTAAAATTGATTTGAGAATTGTTGGATTCGTTTTCATAATTTCCCAGATCCGTTTTCATTTACGTGTTTTTAGAACTATTTACTAGTGGATCTTTGTTTTTTTTTTCAGGTACCATGGTGACGTCGGAAGAGGAAGAGTCATCCACCTCTAGCCTGGAAAGGAGAATCAAGAAATCAATCACAGGTGCTATGGCAACAATGCTTGACGAAAAGCTTGGTGCTCTTCGTCAAAGACAACACCAAGATCTTAAACCCAAGCCACCAGATGACACATCTAGATCAACCTGGAGCAGCTTACAGAAAACCTCTCATACTCCCAAATCTAAATCTGTGTGATTCATTCTAAAATCTCTTTAGCTCATAAACTCTATAAATTTTCAGGAAAAGGAGATTACCTTGAATGGGAGAAAAACATGGAGGATTGGTTTTACTTCAAGGATATCCCAAGAAATGAGAGATTAGCTTTTGCACTTACCCAACTCACAGGAGACGCTTATAAATGGTGGTTGCAAGAAGTTGATGACCGTTGGTATTACAAGGAGCCAAATATCACATTGTGGAGAGATCTTAAGAAGCTTCTAAGGAACAAGTATTCTCCACAAGCGCTACACTGTGTTTCCCAAGCCAATGGTACAATCCATCCAGTTCTTGAAAAAAAACCAGTTCAGGAGAAAAGTCTAAAATCATCACTTGACTCAAGTGGAGAATCAAAGCAATGTAAGTCTTCTACACTTTCAAAATCCAAGGAAGTAATTGATCAAGGTTTAGAAAAATTCCAATTCTTGTATGATGCACTTGTATTTTCCCAAAAGTGTTGAGATAGGTACAGATTCTAATGGAGAACAATGGAAAAAGCAGAACAAGAAAAGGAGAATAAGGAGTTTGAAAGAAAGGATCAGCCTGGACCCAAGGAAAAACAGCTTGGAGAAGAAGCCAATGAGAGACAATTCATTGATGAGGATGATGTTGTTATATACAACTGGACCTATGACTCTATCTCAAGCTAAGTGTGATCTTTTTTTATCCAATCTGATATTGTGCTTGGAAAACTAACCCACTTGGAACCGAGAGCAACCAAGTAGCATTATTTCCTTTTTACAGATTCCAAAAGAAGAATCACTAGAAACAAAACAAGTGAGTTTGTCATTGATTAGTGATTTGGAGCAGATCAGCATTGTGCCAAACCCAGTCCCTATACCATATCTTTTGACTACCCAAGAAAGCACTGTAAGGACATTATTTGGTTAGGACATATCCTAATTATCTTGTGTTGATTTTCTGCTCAAGATGAAAAACGTTTTGGTTTAGAAAATGAGAAAGAATTTTTGTTTCAAAATCTTTTTTAACAAAATGATTCCAACTTTTAAAACATTTGCTTTTAAAAGGTTCTTTAAGCCAAAAGGTTGTTGTTTGAAAAGTTTCTTGAATTTAACTTTTCTTTGAAAGTTTCTTTGTGTAGCATTGGCAATGGAATCATTTAGAACTAAAACTGAGCATGTAATTGTTAAACCTTTTCTGAAATGAAATATTTGCTTGAAAAGGAGTTGTGTGATTTTAAATTGTTCATTGAGCTTTGCAGACCAGCTCTGAAAGATCATGTTTTTTATTTCTCTATTTCAAGTATAATGCATTTGTTTTATCCCATGAGTGCTAAGAAAGGAACATGTTACATGGAGAAGCATAAGTACTTTGGAGAAGAAACATGTTCTGTTCAAAATCAAAGGAGAAACCACCAGATATATGCAACAAATGATTTATCATATTGGACTGAGAAGATGGAAGTATCTCAGGAAAACAACTTCGATCGCCCAAGGATGCTCCATTCCAAAACTCTATTATCATAACAACTACATGAATATTTGTTTCATCTTTTCCTATGTTCCTAAATTGTTTCCTTTGATGTAGGAGATCTTGCGGAGCATGGAAAAGTAGGGAAAGTTTATTCAATGCTCAAAGATGAACCACCTGATGCATCACTTGTGCTCATACCAAACTGTCATAAGATACGTATTTTGTTATCAAAATACTTTATCCAAGATCACACAGATATGATTCACTTGTCTTTGTCAAAAGAGCCATATACAGATTTTAGAGCAGTCATGAGGCGCATAAGGAAAACTGAAAAGAAACTGGGAGACAAACGATTTAAGACACCTGATTTGGATCAAGGTGAGCACCAAGATGTCAGCAGTTTCGTAGTGATCCAAGAAGAACCCCCACATCCACTTCCATTTATTATGATGAGCATCAATCATACTCAAGACATTATTTAGCTAAGTATGTCCTTAATCCAATTTTTTTCTCATGATTCTAGAGCTTTGATTATCAGTTTATTACATTCAGACATGACAATGATAATGAATTTTACCAAGCTGAGATATGTTTTAATGTTTATAGTGAATCCATGACTATAATGACGCACCTGATCTTTTATTGACAACTTTGCATGTACAAAAGAGGAGCCCCCAGATTTAGCAGTTCTTTCGTCCAAGATATTTGTGAGAACGGCATTGGAGATGTTTTGAAGCATGATCATAAATCCAATGGTTATTTTAGGATGATCTTTGAGGTTGGAGAACAACTAATGGTACACTTGAGGAGTAAACAATATCCAGCTGAAAAGGAGTCCAAATTAATGCCAAGAATTGATGGACCATTCACCGTGCTCAAAGAATCAACAACAATGCCTACCAACTCGACCTCCAAGGTAAGTACAAAGTTAGTGGCAGTTTCAATGTTTCTGATCTTCTTCCTTATTGTGCAGATAATTCGGATTTGAGGTCAAATCCTTTTCAAGTGGGAGAGGATGATGAGACCATGGAAAGCTCGACCAAAGAACATGGACGTGAGGACCAGCTTGAACCAGAGGAAGCATTGGAGGAGCAGCTTGATCCAGAGGAAACCGGAGGAACAACTTGTACGAGCGGAAGCATCGGAGGAAGCGTTGATTGTTCCGGCGGGTCCTGCAACAAGGTCTAAGTTGAAGAGGTTCAACCAAGCTGTAAATGGACTAATCAAGGAGCTGGAAAAAAAGCAGGAATGTGTTCAAACCATTTGGACGTTGCTCACAGCTCAAGGTGCTTGGTAAAGGGTAAAGTGTTACTTGGTGCTCTTTTTCCCTTTGGTCAAGTTTTGTTTCATTGGGTTTCTTGACAAGGTTTTTAATGAGGCCTAAGTAACATTTTTTACACCCCTCTTGCCAGCCCAAGTCGTGGTCCAAGGTTCAATACAAAAGCCTTGGCCCATTTTCTATCTCTTTCTCATTCAAACTTTGTATTTATTGTTTTGTCATTTCCTAGACATTTTTGAATTAGCTTGACTGTGTTAAAAGCTCTTTCAAGAATTGTCTAGGGTTTCTCTTCTCTCTTTCGTCCCCCCTTCTCTATTTAAAGACCATGTAGTTCTCATTTTCTATTCATCAAAACATTTGAATCAAAAACTTCTTTCTTTTGTTTGATCTGAGGAGTGTGTAATATCTTTTCAACTTGTTTTCTTCTTAGTGTGTAATATCTAAGTCGGATTCGAGCCTGAAGTCTAAGAGATTACCATCTCTCTTGGAAGTTCATTTCAATCCCCTTTTCATCCGCTGCATCTTTCACCATTTCATCTCTTTGATCCGCTGCATAAACAACCCCTTCACCTTCCATTTGAACGATCCATTGCATCTTTGTCCCTTTGATCTTCATCAATCCGTCCGAATCATCTTTCAAGACCTTGCGAGTGTGTTCTTGGGAGCAGATTCCTTACCAGGAGTCTATCATTTCCTTATAAGAAATTAAGGCCCAATTCGTGTTTTACAATATATATAAGATTTTTATGGTCATTGTTTAGACCTAAGTTTTATTCTGCAACATTTTTGAGAGAAGAGATATTGAGAGGTTTTGGGAAAATTGGATATGAATTCTTTTTGTAGAGAGAAGATTCCTAAACTCCCTTCTTACTTTTTAATATCTATTGCTTATTATTCATAAAAGATGTTTTGTTCTTCATTGAATATGTTTGAGTAGTTTGTTTGTTAGATTCAGGTTTTTAACAGAATTTTTATTGTTTATTAGATTTATTATTTTAGGGTTCATATTCTTCTGTGATCTTCATATTTGGTGTTATTCATATTAATTCTTGATTGATAACCTATAATTAATAACCTAGGAAAATAAATTGATACGAGAATATAATTGATTTTCTGATAAAATCGAGCAAAATTATTCTTGCAAAAAAATTGATTTAGTAATTTTGTGAACAGTCTAAACTTTTTTTTTAAAAAAAGCTGATTTTTAACCTTGAATTTTGCAAAGAGATTTAGATTTTCTGGTTTAAATTAGATAATATTTGCAGTGAGAATTGATTATTTTACAAAAGAGTTTAGAGTTGTAGATATGATTTTAATTGATTGAATCCTAATTTACTGTTTAATTCCATAAATTCCTAAGAATTTTCCTAGACCTAGCGTTTTTAATTCTTGAATTACAAACACTTTTAATTTTGTTTTTGCATTGTTTTAAAAATTAATATTTTTATTTAGCATAAATACTACAATGATCTCTTAATTTGAGAAAGTTAGTTCTAGGGTAAATTTGAGCATATCAGAGTCAGATGATTAAATATACTCTATCCGAATATATATATCATGCTTGCATGTTACATACATGAACACTCTCTAATATATACCATCGACAATAGGCATATACCCAACCAAGGCCAACATCCCCTTTTTAATAAAAAAGAAGTACACAACATAGTTTTTGAAGACTTTATATTTTAATAAATGGTTACAAATAGGTTATAGATAATTTATAGATTAATCCATATATTAATATTAATGGTTACGCCTAAATATGAGGAATATTTCAAATTGATAATTGATATATTAATGGTAACAAATAAAATCATGGATATTTCAAATTGTATTTTTGGAAGATTTTAGTCTTATATCACGTTGTTTCCAAAAATCTTTAAACACAATATTACAAATTTATTTTCCACAGATTTTATCGATAGACCACAACATTAACCAAAGATGGATTACGAAATTGATAGATTGATTAGTTATAAGTTAAATAGTGGTTACAAGATAGATTACGAAATAAACTTTGACCAGTGTTATAGCATGGGTATTTATATAGAATCATTAACAATATAAAACTCACAAAATAGGTGTTTTTTCAAGACTTCATATTTAGCATATGATTTTTTTGCATAATGTTTATCCAAAAAAACTTTTAAAGACAATAACATAAATTATATTTTATATAAAAAATATAATATAAATAAAATAAATTTCAACACGTGCTCTAGCACGGGTCTTAATCTAGTTATATGTTTATTTAACCATTTTTATTTAGCAGTACTTGTTGAGACAAACAAAAGATTTGAATCTGTTTTAGAAATCGCTAGGCGCTAGTCAAGCGGTCGAGGTGGGCCTAGCGCCTAGCGAGAAAATCGGAGATTAAACGAAGATTAATCGGGGACTAGTTTTAGAGTTATTTTATTAAATTAACAATAAAATAAAAATATATTGTACTAAATATATGTATAATTTTGTTTATGTTAAAAGAAAATATCAAATAAAATATAAAACTATAGTATTGTCTTTATAATTATGGTAAACACAAAAAAACATCATTTTAAAAGAAAATTTTATGATTTTAGTTATTGAAAACATTATAATCTCTTAATTTAAATGCCTAAATAACAAAAATATTTATGTTTGATTTTTATTTGGTTCTAAAAAAAAATTGGAATACAAAAAATTAAGCGGAAAATAATCGGACTAAACATGCATAATCGGATAATCGATGCTAGGCGGGGATTAATCATTAATCGAGGCGGAAAGGGTGGGCCTAACGATTTTACGGAGCGTAATCGGTGCTAGGCGGGGATTTTAAAACAGGGGATTTGATAGGTAATAAGTGATTTTTATTTAAATCATATTATCAATCAGGTCTAATAAAGAAAGATCTACAACAAAAAACCAACATCTAGGTTTCTCTAAATATCAGGGAAATCAGTCTTTTATTTTCGTAGCCAATGTTTAAAGAAAAAGTACAAAACCTATCATTTAGGTTTTTCCCTCAAAAATTTTTCTTTTTTACATAGACTAATTTAACATTTATTAAAGGAAAACGCTCTATAACAAAATTCACCAAACGATATTATATACTGTTAGTTGTTATAAAAATAACTAGGATATATCCCGTGCTTAAAGCACGGGTGAACATTTAAAAAGAAAATTCTAATATAATAATAAAAACTATTTTTTTTTATTTTTAAAAAAATATAAGTATTATATGAAAATTCTAAACAATTTGTAAATAAAATAAAATAAATATGATAGGAGAATCATAATTTGAAATAATAACAAAATCTTTGAATTTAGTTATTAAAAATAATTGTATTGTATACTTGGATATAAAAACTTAGTTTTAAAATTCTGATTGGTTTTATATTTTTAAGAAAATAATTAGTAATTTCGCCCATAATTTATTAAAGAGAGAAAATATTTCTTTAGATTTTTTAGATTTTTTAATATTTGATATGTGAGTGTTTTTTTATATTTCATTTAATTATATTTATTTAAATTAGTTAATTAAGCTTAATTAATTTTTCTAATGGTAATTGAATGTAATTTTTTACACATTTTACGGTTAGTTTATATTTGTACTTCTCAATTAATATAGTAGGATTTTAATATATTGACAAACCAAAATTTGATATCTATGATCAGATACATATACATTGTTATTGAGTTTTAATTTTAATTAAAATACGATAATTTTATTAATAGCTGTTTGTAAATTCATTTCACTTATTTTGAAAACAGAAAATTAAAATTAATTAATTAAAGACCAATGAATAAGAAGCTATAATTTCTTTCCTATAATTGACAACAAGAAATAAAACTTAGCAAATTATCATTCAAGCATCTTCAACTTCATACTCTATAACAAAATTATTTCTAGACTTTTCCATTTACGTAGTAGTAGTGGTTGAAGATGTACAACGTAACTTTCTTTATTATCGCATCTATTTTTTTTCGCATATGTGTGACAACCCGTTCCATGGACCCCACTAGCCTCACTGCTAGCCGCCCAAACGGATCCTAAGCTGTTCTGCAGGGCATCGATCATAACCCATCACTGTGGATATCCCAATCCACCAGTAGGTTATTGGTGCGCCA
Organism: Camelina laxa; assembly: GCA_024034495.1. NCBI lineage: Eukaryota > Viridiplantae > Streptophyta > Magnoliopsida > Brassicales > Brassicaceae > Camelina > Camelina laxa. The sequence continues at coordinate 7,672 of JALLKC010000246.1, read as the reverse complement.
GGCGTTCCTCGAATCATGGTCCTCACCCTTTAATAACCTTTCCATATGACAAGTTGCCACCAATTGATCTGGAATGTCTGTGTCAGTGTCACCTTGTGGAAGCGTTGGTGGATCCTCTATGAGGTACCTTTCCATGTTCATGCTGGCCAAGTAGTAGCGCATCTTCCAAGAGATCGATTTGGAAGGATGTCGATCTACAATGTCTTCAAGATGAATTGCCTGATCGAGAAGCTACCACCAGGCTAGTCGAATTTCAAGCATTACCTTAACTTCAAGCGTAAGGCAATGTCTCTTGATGATCTCATCCGTCGGTTGAGAGTTGAGGACAACAATCGTGGAGCTCATTCGGATGCTCAAAGCCAGGGGCATGATGTTCATGTAGCTGAGCATAAGGCCAAGTTTAAAGGCAAGGTAAAGGCATCTCTATTCTTCATAAACCGTTGAAGGTGTCATCTGGACCAAACTTCAAGAAGAGCAACCTTGAGAGGAAGTTCAAAAGGAAGTGTCATCATTGTGGTAAGATTGGACACAAGGCTGATGTTTGCAAAAGCAAAGCAAAAGATCTCAAGTTGCAAGCAAACCTAACTGAAGAAGACATGGTTGCGGTGGTTACTGAATGTAACATGGTGGAAGACAACCCAGTGGAGTGGTACTACGACACTGGTGCTACCACACACATATGCTCTGATAGACCATGTTCACCACCTACGAGAAGAACAAGTCAAATGAGCAGCTTTTCATGGGCAACACGGCGGTGTCCAAGATTGAAGGTAAAGGCAAAGTGGTTCTGAAGCTAACTTCTGATCGTGAGCTCACCTTGCAGAACGTGAAGCACGTACCTGACATGCGGAAGAATCTCATCTCTGGAACAGTTTCTAAGCAAGCATGGTTTCCCATCAATTTTGAGGCTGATAAGTTAGTTCTTAAGAAAAATGGATGATTTGGGAAAGGTTTTTGTTAAGGGTGACTGATCAAGATGTCTGTAACGACAGTCCATCCAAAAATTGTAGCTTCTGCTTCTGTTGCTGAAATGAAAGAAACCCTATTGCTTACTTGGTTTAGTCGTTTACTACTTGGCATGAACGTTTAGGACATGTCAATTACAAAACAATGCGAAAAAATGCAAAACTTGAATTTGATTCCGAAATTTAAAACTAACCAAGAAAAATGTGAAGTGTGCGTACAGGCCAAACTCACTAAAACTCCCTCACCACGCGTTGAAAGAACAACGAACCTCTAGGTTTAATTTACACAAACTTATGTCATTTAAAGTATGTGCAAACTAGAGGTGGTAAGAAATACTTTGTTACCTTCATTGATGATTGCACAAAATATTGCTATGTATATCTCTTGCATAGCAAAGATGAAGCACTGGAAAAATTCAAAGAGTTTCACCCTCGAAGTAGAAAATCAGCTTCAGAAAACTATAAAAGTAGTTCGAAGTGATAGAGGAGGAGAATATAATGAGCCGTTCAATGCATTTTGCAGAGAAAAAGACATTATACATCATACAACCGCTCCCTTACTCGCCAGAATCTAACGGAGTACGGAACGAAAGAATCGAACTCTGAAAGAGATGATGAATGCGTTGTTGCAGGAAATCTGGGTTAACCCAGAACATGTGGGGGAAGCTTGCTTACCACTAATTACATCCTCAACAGGATACCGCATAAGGTTACTGGCAAAGTTCACCATATGAGCTTTGGAAAGGTACAGTACCTTCGTAAAAATTACCTCAAAGTGTGGGGTGTCTAGCAAAAGTGGCTTGTACCACCTCCTAAAAAGGTCACAATTGGCCTAAGACCGTTAGACTGTAACTGAAACGACCGACCCTTTTTTTAATAAATTAATAATAAATAATAATATAATAGTTAACTACAACTAGTGGTCCCATACCCACTAGCCACCTAACCACATTCACATCCAACAGTGGAACAACATACCAATAAATATCCAATAAAACAATAACCAATAACCAAATAAGTAATATCCAGCATAAATTCCAAACAGCATAAATCAAAACAACCAGCAATCCTAACAATGCCAGGCAACCATACAATCAAGTCCCTAGAACATCCTCCCCTTCATTGCCTTTGATTCCACGATCACACTTTGCCTTTACCTGCACCACAAACACAAATTGAGATGCATGAGTATTTGATAAACACTCAGTGAGGCAATCCTCCCATCTACTGGGCTATACACACAAGCAATAAGATCTCTACATGCCACAAACAACAATCAATAAAACAAACCAGGCAATATACAAAGCATGCAACATCCATCGTAACTGAACAAGGGGTGTCGACCGACACCAGATGGTGTCGATCGACACTGACTATCTGGTGTCGACCGACACCCTGCCCGACACTCCCGAAAACCCTAGTTTGTGTCGACCGACACCTCCACATGGCATCGATCGACACTCGCCAAAGTCCCGAGCCGTCCTCGCGTTGGTGTCGACCGACACCCCAACTGGTGTCGACCGACACCGATACCGAGCAGCGATTTCCCTCGATCAGAAACTCCGAATCTCGCCTCCAATCTTCTCCAATCCGCTCCTTGCACTCCCAGAAGCCAAACCCAGCCCAGATAGCAACGAAATATCATAGAGAACTCAAAGAAACAACCACATAAGCACCAAATCACATAGAATCTAGAGATCTTAGCTTAGATAAGCCATGGTCATGCACTCACCTCTTTGCAGGAAGTTTCTGACCAATAAGAACGAATCCCTCACTCCTAGCAAGCTTCTAGCACCTTCCCAGCCTCCAATCTCTCAAAACAGCCAAGAAATCTCCCAATCTCACTCACAATCTCAAGACACTTGTTTTCTCTCTTTTCCTCTTTTTCAAACAAAAACGGCGACCACAACCTCTGGAACACGACCTAGGTCGTTTCCTTCCTTTTAAGACCCGGTTCAATGGTTTCCTTAAACCAAACCGAAACCAAATCGATTAAAAACTCATTCTGATCGAACCGAAAAAATAAGTGGTGCGACCGACACCCCATTGGTGTCGATCGACACCCATCCCCAAAAACCAAGTTTTGGTTTGCGGATGTTACAATTCTCCCCCACCAATCTAGATTCGTCTTCGAATCTCGAACAACCATCAGTCAAGGACTCCCGTGCAACCGTCTCCACGGCCCGCACTCCTCCGACCGATCTACAGAAGGTCACCTTAGGCGATAGACCACGCTCTCCAGGCGTCATTTGCTCTTGACTTTTTGGACTTTCCTTTACTCATAGGCCTAAACCTTGAGTTTTTATTGGCTCCTCATCAGACCTAAGTCTGCATGCCAATGTTGGTTCCTCATCGGCCGAAGCCCGCATGCCATAATATATAAGGAAAAGTCCAAACTCGTCTCTCGGGTTACCACCCTACAGCGCGCCCCCGGATCGTCATCCGAAGTCGATATACCAACCATACTCCCGAGCCACAAAGTCTCTGAATATGGCAGTACTAGGAGAACCTAAGTCCCCCAAGAGTCGCGAGCAAACGATTCTGAACACGTCCGAGTCCTATCCCTATCCAGGTTTCCTTCCCGTGGCTCGCGTAAAAACATCTCAATGTCCTACCAACCACATATTCCCTCACTGGAATACCTCATGACCACACAAGGATCATATACACCACAAGGCCGCCACAAAGGCCAAACAAAATGTCCTAAAAGAGGACCGCCACCAAGGCCAAACAAATGTCCTAAAGAGGACCGCCACCAAGGCCAAACAAATGTCCTAAAGAGGACCGCCACCAAGGCACTCTGGCTAAACAGCCCGCCACAAAAGGCCATCTGTCCCGAAGGACCGTCACAAAGACCATCTGTCCCGAAGGACCGTCACAAAGACACTCTGGCTAAAGCCCGCCACAAAGGCCATCTGTCCCGAAGGACCGTCACAAAGACACTCTGGCTAAACAGCCCGCCACAAAGGCCAAACAAACGTCCTAAAAAGGACCGCCACCAAGGCCACACAAATGTCCTAAAGAGGACCGTCACAAAGACACTCTGGCTAAAAGCCCGTCACAAAGACCCCACAATGTCTAAAAAGACCGCCACACACGGGACACTGACTCAAAAGTCCGCCACTAAGGCCAAACCAAGCCCCCTTTAAGGCTCTCCACCGCTAAAATGGACAAATTCTAACTCCCATAAAACTTTCCATATTTAGCACTTTCCATCTTTGGAAAAACTTCTATTTCAGGAAACTTTCTTCCAAAACCCCGCCTCACAGAAACTTTGTACCCCGAACACCACCTCATCTTGTTACTGAGTCGCACAACCAACCACCCCAAGCGACCGAGTAACAAGAGAGATGGGCTGGAATACTCCATTCCCGCTCCAGCCACGGATTACAGATGGGACCAGGCTAAACAAGCTCAAGTCGCGGCTTGCTTCTCATACCACTTCTGGAACCTTGCCTTTATCCTAGCCTCAGGCTCCCAAGTCTGCTCCTCAACACCATCACAGTCCCAAAGGACTCTCATCAAAGGAACCTTCTTCTTCCGAAGTTCCTTAATCCTCCTCTCGAGAACCCTCACTGGTCTCGCCTCCAAAGTCATGTTAGGCTGAAGATCCTCAGGAATCTTAGCCAACACCTCCTCTCCTCACGGAGACACTTCCGCAACATAGACACATGGAAAACCTTATGGAATGCACGCATCACCTCAGGTAACTCCAATCTATATGCCACTGGTCCAACCCGCTCAATCACTCTGAATGGACCCATATACCTCGGACTCAACTTAGTCTCTGACAATGACCTGTTCGGACCCCGCAACATGGCCATCTTGAGGTACACTCTGTCTCCTACCTGAAACTCAAGATCTCTCCTCCTCCTATCTGCATAACTCCTCTGCCTATCCTGAGCCTCCTTCATGTTCAGCTTGAGAACCCGAATCTTCTCTGAGGTCTCCTGAACAAAACTAGCACCAAACATGCTCCTCTCCCCCACCTGAGTCCAGCATAATGGTGTACGACATGGCCTCCCATACAAAGCCTCATAAGGAGCCATCTTAATTCTTGCCTGATAGCTGTTGTTGTAAGCAAACTCTACCAGGTTCAGATGATCTGCCCAATGGCCACCCCAATCCAACACACACATCCTCAGCAAAATCCTCTAGCGTCTGGATCGTCCTCTCTGATGTCCATCAGTCTGGGGATGAATAAGCTGTACTCATATGCACCTTAGTGCCCATCTCTGCCTGAAATGCCTTCCAGAACACCGAAGTGAACTTAGAATCCCTATCAGACACAATGCTCGCTGGCACCCCATGCAACCTGACTATCTCCCTCACATACTTCTTAGCCAAGACCGCTGCTCCATCAGTCTTCTTAATGGCCAGAAAATGAGCTGACTTAGTCAATCGGGTCCACAATGACCCAATAGCATCAAAAGGTCCGTGACACTGGCAATCCTACCACGAAAATCCATAGTTGATCATATCCCACTTCCACTCAGGAATGGGTAAACTCTTCAGTAACCCGCAGGAACTGATGCTCAGCCTTCACTAGTAGCTGACATACATCGCACCTCGAAACCCAAAACTAGCCACATCCTTCTTCATCCCGACCCAATGATAGTACCTCTTGAGGTCACGGTACATCTTGGTCGCTCTGGATGAAATGGAATAACTTGCTCGCATGAGCCTCTCTCAGAATCTCCTGTCTCCAACTCCTCATCCTTGGGCACACACACACGACCGTGCACCAAGATAGTACCATTATCTGAGACCTGATACTCTGAATCCACATCCTTAGAAGGCATTCACTAGCCCCAATCCTTCTCCTGAGCCACCGCACTCTACTCAGAAGATCTGCTCTATTCTACTGCTTTCAAAACCCAACGGTTTCTGTGAAACAGCACATAAGCTCAAAAGCACTGATCTCCCCTACCAAGACTCCATCTCCTTCTCCTGAGCCGAAGCTACCCTCTTCCGACTCGAAGCATCTGCAACCGTGTTAGCCTTACCAGGATGATAGGCTATCTCCAAAATCATAATCTGGCCACAAGCTCCATCCACCGCCTCTGTCTCAAATTCAGCTCAGGCTAAGTGAATATTTACTTCAGGCTCTTATGATCTGTAAACACCTGTACCTTTGCACCATAAAGATAAGATCTCCAAATCTTCGGGCAAAAACTACAGCACCCATCTCCAAATCAATGAGTAGGATAAGTGCCTTCATGCACCCGCACTGCCGCGAAAGCATAAGCAATCACCTTCCAATGCTGCATCAGAACACAACCCAACCCAACTCTAGATGCATCTGTTATAAACCACATAGGGTTCTCCCTGCTCAGGCAAAGCCAACACTGGCGCAGTAGTCAACAATCTCCTTCAGGCTTGCAAAGCCTTCCTCACACTCTTCTGACCAGACAAAAGGAAACATCCTTCCCTGTCAACTTAGTCATAGGACGTGCTCTGCTTGCAAACCCTGCACAAATCTCCTGTAGTAACCTGCCAACCCAAGGAAACTCCTGATCTCTGTGGCATTCTGCGTCTAGGCCAATCTCTGATAGCCTGAATCTTCTCTGGATCTACTGAAACCCCCTCAACAGAAACAATGTGACCCAGAAAGCCCATCTCACGCTGCCAGAAACTACACTTGCTCAACTTGGCAAACAACTTCTGCTCCCGCAGCTTCTCCATAACTGCCCTCAAATGCACTGCATGCTCCTCAGGACTCTTAGAATAAACCAGGATATCGTCGATGAAAATGATGACAGATACATCCAGAAACTCCTGAAACACACTGTTCATCAATCTCATAAACGCTGCTGTTGCGTTAGTCAACCCGAAAGGCATCACCACAAACTCATAATGCCCATACCTCGTCCTGAAAGCAGTCTTCCTCACATCTGCCTCATCTATCGTATCTGATGATAACCCGATGCAGAACACCTTGGAGAACCAAGTAGCACCCCTCAACGATCCAACAACGCGTCAATCCTCCGGGAGAGGGGTACTTGTTCTTCACAGTGACCCGGTTCAAACCCTGTAATCAATACACAACCGGAAACTCCATCCTTTTTCTTGACAACAACTAACCGGCGCTCCCCACGGTGACACACTTGGACGGATGAATCCCTTACTCAAACAAATCCTCTAGCTGCTTCTTCAGCTTCTGCATCCTCTGCTTGGAGCCATTCTGTATGAGCCTTGGATAACGGTGCCGTCCCCGGTTCCAGTTTAATGTAAAAGGATCCGACCGAGATGGTGGTATCCCTGCAAAAGACTAAACACATCCTAAACTCCTCCACTACTGGGATACGCTAACCGTAGACTTCCACTGGACTCTGGCATAGATATAGTAACCAAATAAGCCTCACGGCCCTTCTTGATCATCTTCCCAGCCTGAATGGCTGAGATCACGAGACTCCCTGAAGTCGGTCCTAACACCCCTGAAAACCAACTTCCCTCTGGACGCTCAAACTCCACTCTATCCCCCGATAGCATCTAAATGCACCATATGCCGATGCATCCAATCCATGCCCCGAGATAACATCATACAGCTCCCAGGACCTGATAGCAAATCCGCTGCCATGACTCTCCTGCGATCTGAAATATCAATTCCTCAGCTCGTCCAATAACATCTCAGGAAACTTGCCTCCCGCAAACTCTACACTTCTGTAACCGCTCTCCAGGATCCCCGCTGATCCCGCACACTCTGC
>JALLKC010000245.1:0-41648 GCA_024034495.1 Camelina laxa | reverse complement strand
AAGAAGAGGACCGCCACAAGGCCAAACAAATGTCCTAAAGAGGGACCGCCACCAAGGCAAACTCTGCTAAAACAGCCCGCCACAAAGGCCATCTGTCCCGAAGGACCGTCACAAAGCCATCTTGTCCCGAGGACCGTCACAAAGACACTCTGGCTAAACAGCCGCCACAAAGGCCATCTGTCCCGAAGACCGTCACAAAGACACTCTGGCTAAACAGCCCGCCACAAAGGCCAAACAAACGTCCTAAAAAGGACCGCCACCAAGGCCACACAAATGTCCTAAAGAGGACCGTCACAAAGACACTCTGGCTAAAAGCCCGTCACAAAGACCCCACATATGTCTAAAAAGACCGCCACACACGGCACACTGACTCAAAAGTCCGCCACAAAGGCCACAAAAGCCCCTTTAAGGTTCTCCACCGCTAAAATGGGACAAATTCTGACTCCGCAAAACTTTCCATATTTAGCACTTCCATCTTTGGAAAACTCTATTTCGAGGGAAACTTCTTCCAAAACCCGCCTCACAGAAACTTTGTACCCCGAACACCACCTCATCTTTTACTGAGTCGCACAACCAACCACCCAAGCGACCGAGTAAACAAGAGATGGGCTGGAATATCCATTCCCCCTCCAGCCACGATACAGATGGGACCGGCTTAAACAGCTCAAGTCGCGGCTTGCTTCTCATACCACTTCTTGAACCTTGCCTTCATCTTTTGCCTCAGGCTCCCAAGTCTGCTCCTCAACACCATCACAGTCCCAGGACTTCTCATCAAGGAATCTTCTTCTCCGAAGTTCCTGATCCTGCCTCCGAGAACCCTCACTGGTTCGCCTAACCAAAGTCATGTTAGCTGAAGATCCTCAGGAATCTTAGCCAACACCTCCTCTCCTCACGGAGACACTTCCGCAACATAGACACATGGAAAACCTTATGAATGCACGCATCACCTCAGGTAACTCCAATCTATATGCCACTGGTCCAACCCGCTCAATCACTCTGAATGGACCCCATATACCTCGGACTCAACTTAGTCTCTACAATGACCTGTTCGGACCCCGCACATGGCCATCTTGAGGTACACTCTGTCTCCTACCTGAAAGTCAAGATCTCTCCTCCTCCTGACAGCATAACTCCTCTGCCTATCCTGAGCCTCCTTCATGTTCCGCGTGAGAACCCGAATCTTCTCTGAGGTCTCCTGAACAATATCTTCCCCGAACATGCTCCTCTCCCCACCTGAGTCCAGCATAACGGTGTATGGCATGGTCTCCCATACAAAGCCTCATAAGGAGCCATCTTAATACTTGCCTGATAGCTGTTGTTGTAAGCAAACTCTACCAGGTTCAGATGATCTGCCCAATGGCCACCCCAATCCAGCCCACACATCCTCAGCAAATCCTCCAGCGTCTGGATCGTCCTCTCTGACTGTCCATCAGTCTGGGGATGATAAGCTGTACTCATATGCACCTTAGTGCCCATCTCTGCCTGAAATGCCTTCCAGAACACCGAAGTGAACTTAGATCCCTATCAGACACAATGCTTGCTGCACCCCATGCAACCTGACTATCTCCTCACATACTTCTTAGCCAAGACCGCTGCTCCATCAGTCTTAATGCCAGAAAATGTGCTGGACTTAGTCAACCGGTCCACAATGACCCAAATAGCATCAAAGGTCCGTGACACTGGCAATCCTACCACCAAAATCCATAGTGATCATATCCCACTTCCACTCAGGAATGGGTAAACTCTTCAGTAACCCGCCAGGAACCTGATGCTCAGCCTTCACTAGCTGACATACATCACACCTCGAAACCCAACTAGCCACATCCTTCTTCATCCCGACCCAATGATAGTACCTCTTGAGGTCACGGTACATCTTGGTCGCTCCTGGATGAATGGAAACTTGCTCGCATGAGCCTCTCTCAGAATCTCCTGTCTCAACTCCTCATCCTTGGCAACACACACGACCGTGCACCAAGATAGTACCATTATCTGAGACCTGATACTCTGAACCCACATCCTTAGAGGCATTCACTAGCCCCAAATCCTTCTCCTGAGCCAACCGCACTCTACTCAGAAGATCTGCTCTATCTACTGCTTCCAAACCCAACGGTTCCTGTGTAAACAGCACATAAGCTCAAGCACTGATCTCCCCTACCAGACTCCATCTCCTGCTCCTGAGCCGAAGCTACCCTCTTCCGACTCAGAGCATCTGCAACCGTGTTAGCCTTACCAGGATGATAGGCTATCTCCAAATCATAATCTGCCACAAGCTCCATCCACCGCCTCTGTCTCAAATTCAACTCAGGCTGAAGAATATATACTTCAGGCTCTTATGATTGAAACACCTGTACCTTTGCACCATAAAGATAAGATCTCCAAATCTTCAGGGCAAAAAAACTACAGCACCCATCTCCAAATCATGAGTAGGATAGTTGCCTTCAGCACCCGCAACTGCCGCGAAGCATAAGCAATCACCTTCCCATGCTGCATCAGAACACAACCCAACCCAACTCTAGATGCATCTGTATAAACCACATGAGGTTCTCCCTGCTCAGGCAAAGCCAACACTGGCGCAGTAGTCAACACTCCTTCAGGCTTGCAAAGCCTTCCTCACACTCTTCTGACCCAGACAACAAAGAACATCCTTCCCTGTCAACTTAGTCATAGGACGTGCTCTGCTTGCAAAACCCCTGCACAAATCTCCTGTATAACCTGCCAATCCAAGGAAACTCCTGATCTCTGTGGCATTCTGCGGCTAGGCCAATCTCTGATAGCCTGAATCTTCTCTGGATCTACTGAAACCCCCTCAACAGAAACAATGTGACCCAGAAAGCCCATCTCACGCTGCCAGAAACTACACTTGCTCAACTTGGCAAACAACTTCTGCTCCCGCACTTCTCCATAACTGCCCTCAAATGCACTGCATGCTCTCAGACTCTTAGAGTTAAACCAGATATCGTCGATGAAAAATGATGACAGATACATCCAGAAACTCCTGAAACACACTGTTCATCAATCTCATAAACGCTGCTGGTGCGTTAGTCACCCGAAAGGCATCACCACAAACTCATAATGCCCATACCTCGTCCTGAAAGCAGTCTTCCTCACATCTGCCTCATCTATCGTATCTGATGATAACCCGATGCCAGATCCACCTTGAGAACCAAGTAGCACCCCTCAACTGATCCAACAACTCGTCAATCCTCGGGGAGGGTACTTGTTCTTCACAGTGACCCCGTTCAAACCCCTGTAATCAATACACAACCGGAAACTCCCATCCTTTTTCTTGACAAACAACACCGGCGCTCCCCACGGTGACACACTGGACGGATGAATCCCTTACTCAGCAAATCCTCTAGCTGCTTCTTCAGCTCTCCATCTCTGCTGAGCCATTCTGTAAGAGCCTTGGATAAACGGTGTCGTCCGGTTCCAGTTCAATGGTAAAAGGATCCGACCGAGATGGTGGTAATCCTTGCAAAGACTGAAACACATCCTCAACTCCTCCACTACTGGATACCGCTAACCGTTAGACTTCCCCACTGACTCTGCATAGATATAGTAACCAAATAAGCCTCACGCCCCTTCTCGATCATCTCCCAGCCTGAATGGCTGAGATCACGAGACTCCCTGAAGTCGTCTAATACCCTGAAAAACCAACTCCCTCCTGGTCGCTCAAACTCCACTCTACCCGATAGCAATCTAAATGCACCATATGCCGATGCATCCAATCCATCCCGAGAATAACATCATACAGCTCCACGGGACTGATAAGCAAATCCGCTGGCCATGACTCTCCTGCGATCTGAATATCAATTCCTCTAGCTCGTCCAATTACTCTCAGGAACTTGCCTCCCGCAACTCTAACAAACTCCTGTACGCTCTCCAGGATCCCCGCTGATCCCGCACACTCTGCACACTCTGGTGATAATGAACTATGCGAAGCTCCAGAATCAAACATAACGTGGGACTTAAAACCCGCCCACCAACAAGGTCCCTACACAAACCTCATGTGTTGAGAACCTAACACTTATCACAGAAACATAAAATCTGACCCTACTAAAATTCACAAAGATTAAGTACCAGAAATTATACCTGTGATCCCCGGCACTGGTTCCACCAGTCTCCACTGTCGTGTAAACCCGAGGCCCCTGCTCAATCCGTGCCACCTGCTGACCCCCAGCTGCACCTGCTGCAACGCTGCCACTGCTGCGGCTGCAGCTGGGACAAAAAGGCTTGATGTGCCCTGTCTCCCTACAATGATAACACACCCGAGTCCTGCCGTCGGAACACTCCTCTTTGGACAACTAGCAACCCGTGATCCCTGCTCCCACAACCGAAGCAACCCGCACCACTCGGCTTCTGCGTAGCCTCCCACTTCTCTTGGTTCCCTGAGCATGCCTACCGCCCCTGCTAGAACCACCCTGCTGCTGAGCCTTACTAGGCTGAACTGCTGGAGCTACCGCCACTGACTGTGCCCGGATATCCTCCTCATCTCTGCTGCAGTCTCAACCAGCTCTGCACGCGTAGCATAACTCCTCCCTCTACAGTGAACTCTCAAGTCATCACGTAGAGCCCTCAAGAACCTCCTGATCTGAGCCTCCTCAGGCTCCATAGCCCACCTCCATAACAAAGAAGTCGACTGAACTCCAAGTCCAACTCCCGCACTGACCGTGCCCCTGAGACAACTGAAGGAACTGCACCTCCAAACGATCCAATGCCTCTCTAGAAAATACTTGCGTTGAACTCCAAAACGAAGTCAAGCCCAAGTCATCTCCCGCTGCACCCTCCTAGCAGCCACAGATCTCCACCACAACTCCGCATCACCACTCAAAAAGTAGACCCCTATGTCCACCCAAAACTCCTCAGGACATCTCAGAGTGTGGAAGTTACGTTCCACTCTCGTCCTCCACGCATCCGCAGCAGTAGGATCTACACCTCCTGAAAACTGCTCAGTACGCAACCGACCCATCTCTGTCAACATGCTGAGATAACGAGCATGGACCCCCGCATCCGCAGCCACTGGCTGCCGCTCCTCCGCCACCACTGGTGGCACTACCTGAGCCTGAGCCGGTACCACTGGTGGTAACCGCTCTAACACCTGTGCTAGCAAAGCCGCAAGGTCAACACCAGGGACTCCACCCGCTGGGACCCCCACACCCGGGACCCTAGCATCACCGGCCACTGGAGCATCAACACCGCCCCCCTCCTGCCACACTCACGGAATCCCCCGGAACACCCAGCGACTCGCCAACACCCTCAGCTGTCACACTCTGGTCCTCGGTCTCACTAACCACTGGGACTCTGCCCCTACCACGACCACGTCGCGTCCACACCACGTCCGCGTCCACGACCTCGACCAGCCACAGCATCCTCTCTAACCATCTGCCACTACCATGAACAGAAGGCTAAGCAAACAATTCCTATTATTACACAACATAAACTCACCGTGGAATCACACACTCGGCTCGAAGAGGATGTTCTAAGACTCCATGCCACACACAATTGACTAACTCACATAATCAACCAAGACATGCAATCCCAAACATCTACAACAGAAACCTAGCGAACCCAAACCTAGAACCGTAAGGGCTCTGATACCAAAATGAAACGACCAACCTTTTTTTTTTTTTAATAAATAAATAATAATATATAATATATTAAAACAACTACAGCTAGTGGTCCCATACCCACTAGCCACCTAACCACAACACATTCAACAGCGAAAGACATAATCAATATCCAATAATAACCAATATTTATAGCAAGGCAATGTCTCAATACCAAACAACAAGAAACATGAAACCAGCACCCTAGCAATGTTTCTAATGACTCAACTCTAGCACCCTAGCAAAAGCCAGACAACATCCAATTGAGTCCCTAGAACATCCTCCTCTTCATTGCCTTGATTCCACGATCACACTTTGCCTTTACCTGCACCACAAACACAAATTGAGATGCATGAGTATTGATAAACACTCAGTGAGGCAATCCTCCCATCTACTGGGCTATACACACAAGCAATAAGATCTCTACATGCCACAAACAACAATCAATAAAAAAACCAGGCAATATACGAAGCATGCAACATCCATCGTAACTGAACAGGGGGGTGTCGACCGACACCAGATGGTGTCGATCGTCACTGACTATCTGGTGTCGACCGACGCCAAACTGGTGTCGACCGACACCCTGCCCGCACTCCCGAAAACCCTAGTTTGTGTCGACCGACACCTCCTCATGGCATCGATCAACACTCGCCAAAGTCCCGAGCCGTCCTCGCGCTGGTGTCGACCGACACCCCAACTGGTGTCGACCGACACCGATACCGAGCAGCGATTTCCCTCGATCAGAAACTCCAAATCTCGCCTCCAATCTTCTCCAATCCGCTCCTTGCACTCCCAGAAGCCAAACCCAGCCCAGATAGCAACGAAATAGCATAGAAACTCAAAGAACAACCACATAAGCACCAAATCACATAGAATCTAGAAATCTTAGCTTAGATAAGCCATGGTCATGCACTCACCTCTTTGCAGGAAGATTCTGACCAACAAGAACGAACTCTCTCACTCCTAGCAAGCTTCTAACACCTTCCCAGCCTTAGATCTCCCAAGAACAGCAAGGAATCTCTCAAACTCTTCCCAAAAACTCAAGAACACTCTCTCTTTGTGTTTTCTCTCAAAAAACGGCGAATCACCAAAAAACACGACCCTAGGTCGTTTTCTACTCAAATAACTCGATTTAGGGATTCCCTAAACCAACCACACAAAACCGGACAATTAAAATTGAACCGACCAAACCGGCCCGATCGACACTCCCTCTGTGTTCGATCGACACCCTCACCAAAATTCCCAGAAAATGGTTTGCGGTGTTACATATATAAAAAAAAAAATTGGTTATTATATTGTGAGATACACGTAAACAATATTTATGATTTATATTATGATTTTCCTTTTTCTAAAATCTATATTTCCAAACTAAATGAACAAATCTAAATACTTACCAAAATCATTTTTTGTTAGTATCCTAAAAACTATATTGTGTTAGAAGATATATTAATTCATCTCTATACTAAAATGTGTCAAAGTTACTATTCTTGTAATCATCCGATAAACTTTTCCAGCATCAATGTTTTGAGAGTTACAATTTTCTAAATATCTAGTTTTCACATTATCTTTTAGTTGTTTTCAGATTGAAACTCTTCGAGAACATGTGAAGCATAAAAGTCAAGACTGTACAACTTCTAAAATACGGATGTTGTAAAACAGTTAAGTTTTTATAATTGATTTCTCTTACCATTCTCTTTCAATAGCTACAGTTTTTTATGTTAGTACTTTATATATACATTAATTACAATATATAGTGTTATTTTGCTGCATGATTATTTGCTTTTTGATTTTTAAACAAACTATGATTATATTGTTACACGTAGCCTATTGGTATTAAAATCATATTAGTGTGACTGATTTCTTCTTTATATTTCTCAAAATCATAATGAATTTTGCAGAGAACTGGGAAAGAGGGGAAACAAAAATATTATTTCAGAGGTAACATGGATTTGCATGTCTCGATGATGTCCACAATGTTGAAGATGACTTCCCCCTCCCGATCAAGCTTTCTTCTTTGTATCTTAATGGGCATCATTAATACTTCAAATTACATTGTGTTCGGTTCTAATTTATCTGTTATTTGGAGTTGATTATGACTGGCGAGTCATTCGACTAAGTCTTCATATATCTTTCAAATATATTTTAAATACTTTGGAAGATTACAATCTTTCAATTATATATCTCCCACATCGTATTTAATTATTTTATGCCACACTTAAAAATCAGACATTAAAATTTGGGATCTTAAATATTCCACAAATAAAACGTATGTATTACAAATGTTGAAATTTTAAAATTATATGTAAATATATATAGTATATTGTTTAAATTTGGATACTTAATTAAGATATACAAACATTTGTATAAAGTATCAATGCATAAATGCGCGGGTCCGAAAACATGTTACCAAGGCCGGTCTTTTAATTTTGGTGGCCTAAAGCATATTTTCTATGTAAAATTTAATAATTTTTTTTTACCAAAATACTAAAATACAACTAAAATATTTTAAAAAATTAGTGATGTATACAGAACGAGACGAACATGATTTTGCAATCCCTAATTCCAAATACATTTATTATTTTAAAATTATAACCTTTAATTTGATAATAATCCAAAACAGTTGATAGTATGATATTATTATTTTAAAGTTTAGGAGGAGAAAAAACAAAAGCTTACCCATTTATCCAGCAGCAGCAATAATTCTTGTGTAGAACTTTTTAGTTTTTAGTTTTGTTTGAAGAAGCTAAATATTAAAAATTTAGTAGAATTTAAATCTAATATTTGGAGATTTCTTGTTAAAAACAGGAAATAAACAAAAATAATTAAAAAAAGTTCGACAACACCTACCAAAAAAAAGAAAAACAGAACGAAAGCAAACAAAAAAAACTGTAAAGAGAGAAAAGAGAAAAACATAAGAAAAAAGCTGCTGGGTAGAAGACTTGAACTAAAGACAAGCTACTAAACTACATGACACATAACCAACTGATCTATCTAATCTCTTGAAGATGTGGCCATAAAATTATTCCTATATTGTGTGGCCTAAAGCAAATGCTTTGGCTGCTTTATGGGTTGACCGGGCCTGCATGTTACAACTAAAATAAAACAACAATATTTTTAATATGTTGTTTTTCTTCAGCTTATCTAGCATAAGCATGTACCAAATATGAGATAAAAGAATGTTAATTGACACGGCATGTATATGTGATTCTATTAACTGGATGTTTCAAATAAATTATTTTTTCTCATCAAATACATTATTTTGTTTTGAATCAAACTATTACGTGATTGTGTGTTAAATCTTGGAACATGATTTTGAGAAAATGAGAAAAGAATAATGGGATTGAAACGGGATGGAATGAGCCGAACAGGATGAGAATATAAATTTTCAAAAAAAATCAAATACATGGTCATGTTAGAATTAATATAAATTAATGCTTCCAATATATTATGTAACATATTTTCAATTTATCTAACATAAAAATGTTCAAAAGAAAAAGATAAAACATTAAACTATGTTCTATAATAGTTATAAAAAATTAAAACAAAAAAATGTTATCCAATATAAATGGACTATATTTTAAATAATAAGAATTAATAAGTCAACTATTAGCTAAAATATTCCTGATAAATACATGAGGGAATTATGGATAATGTGAATTCAAGCAGGTATATGCCAATCGACATAATATTTACTCATGTGGAATACCTGGAACATATTTTTTGCTGGTCATAGTGCTTTAATCCATTGCAGAGCAGGTATAGCGGACGGGTTTGACTCCTTTGACAACTATAAATTGGTCATCCGGTTCATAAAAATTTAAATATTTTTTAGTGTTTTTATTCAGTTTGATGGTTTAAGAGTTTAATAAAAATATAGCTGATCACTAATCTAGATTATGTTATAAATGTTATACCGAATAAATATTTAAACAGTTAAAATCATAGTTTTTACATATATCTTTATTTGTTGGACTAAAATATACAATCTTAAATGAGAAAATTATTATTAAAACCATAGTTATGAAATGGAAAACATGACATATACGGGACATGATTGATTTTCTGTCCTAAATTAGACATATCATCTTTCGTAATATAATTGTCTTTACTAATAACAAAAACAAATTTGATCATTCTTTTTGTCTAACTCTTATTAAAAACAAATTAAATCCTAAATTGATACGAGTTTGGATTATGAATGCTAATAACATTCCTATAAAATACGTTTATAAACATAAACTGCATATACGTAATAAATTATAAATGTGTTAGCAAACTTAATTTTTAAAATTAACCCCGTACGTATGTGCGGGTCCGAATCTAGTAAATGGATAAAGCAGACTCCTTAGAAATGTTTTCTGGAAGCATTAAAAGTTCACGTAATTTTGGTGTTTTTTGGGAATTTTCCCAAAAGGAATCCATTACTCTTTTTATGTGTTTTTTTCTTCACAAACGTAGAATTTGTTAATATGAAACATAACTGAAAAAAGCAAAGGCAAAAGCCCAAATAATATGAAAACAACTAAAGCCCAAATGGAGACTATTTATTTACGTCTCTTAAGAACATTGATTAAAATAAATTCACTAAAAGAGAGGTGTCACTTTGGTAAAATAAAATAAAAATAATATATGTCATCAACATGGGTCGGCTTGCTAAACTTCCAATCATACGGTAGAATAGATTAGGATTAATATTTTTACGAATGTAATTTTTTGCGGATTGGTTCGTCACAACATACATTATAAGTATGTAACTTTTGCAAATGTACTATTTTACAATATTTTATATAAATACCTATTTTTTATAAAAAACGAACAAATTGAATTATAAATTCATAGATATTCTCTCCCGCTATTAATTTTCTCATTTTTTTTCTTTCATTGTATTAAACTTATTTTTTCGTTGTATCAAACTCATTATATTACTATTTACTCGCTTATTTCCTTCTAAAATCTAATCCAATTTCACTACACATTTATATAATTGACTGTAATCGACCATACTATAATAAAACAAAAAATATAACATATTTTATCGAGTTTTGTATTACATTATCTTAAATATTTCTCCTCATAAATATTCCCCCTCCCTGTTGCACAGATCTGGTTCTAGTTTGTGTATCAAATATCTATCAGTTGGTTGATGAGTGTTAAAAAAAAAAATTTAATAGATACCATAATATCAAAATTGATACCATAATATCAATGAAATTTAGGGAATTTAATTTATATCAATTTTGGATCCATTGTATTGTGAGAATATAAGTTGGTCTACTTTATTTACTTTTTATTTTACGTACAAAAAGATAAAAGACCGAAAAGATTATATATAACCAGTATTTTATTTCTATATACATACTGTACTAGGTGTCATATTTGTCCACTGCTTGGGGATGGAAAAGAATTTACTAAAGGGGTGTATTGAAACATGAATTTTAGAAAATTTTGTGGAATTTAATAACTTTTGAATTTTTTATTTTCTTAACCAATAACAAATCCTGTGAAAGAACATCTCTATGTGATTTTTCCATTTTAATTTTTCAAGTACAAAAGTATTCAAAATCTCCTAAAATCAATCTTTCAAGATTCTTTTTTGAAATCCTACTATATTAATTGAGAAGTACAAATATGAAACTAACCTTAAAAAGTGTAAAAAATTACATTCAAATGCCATTAGAAAATTTTAATAAAGATTAATTACTTAATTAATAAAGATAATAAATACTTTGACAAAATATAAACAATATTTCAGAATTTTCTAATAAAATCTTTTAAATAATTATTAATTTTCAAAAAAACAATTATTTTCTTTTTCTAATAAATTATGGACGAAAATTATTATTTATTTTTTAAAATATATAACCAATCAAAATTTTTAAACCTAAAATTTTATATCCAAGTAGATAATATGATTATTTTTAATAACTAGATTTGGAAGATTTTGTTAAGATTTTAAATTATGGTTCTTCTATGATCTTTCTTTTATTTTATTTAAAAATTATTTTGAATTATCATATAATAATTATGATTAATATATATGTAAAAAATTCTGCATATGTTATGATTTGAATTTTTTAAATCAAAGATATATTACTCAATCTATGAAGAAAAATTGTGTATTTAATTTTACACATTGGCGGATTGGTAAAACTAAATTTATGTGGCTGATAAATTCATAAATTTTACTTACTCACAATTACAATATTATAATTACTACTTCAAAAAAATTCATAAAATAATGATGCAAATAATACAAACAAGGAATATAAAACTGTATTTACATCTAACAAATTAAAAATTATAATATTCTAAAATAATTAGTACTCAAAAAGATATATATAGATTTACCGAACAATTACAGTATTAAAAATAAATACTATGTTAAACAAAATATTTTTTAAAAATATAGATAAAACAATAAGTTTATTATTATATTATTATTTTTAGAATAGATATTAATTGAGAAGTACAAATATGAAACTAACCTTAAATTGTGTCAAAAATTACATTCAATTGCCATTAGAAAAAATTAATTAAGCTTAATTAACTAATTTAAATAAATATAATTAAAATAAAAAAACACTCACATATCAAATATTAAAAAATCTAAAAAATCTAAAAAAATATTTTCTCTCTCTAATAAATTATGGACGAAATTACTAATTATTTTTTTAAAAAAATATATAAACAAATCAGAATTTTAAAAACTAAGATTTTATATCCAAGTATACAATACAATTATTTTTAATAACTAAATTCGAAGATTTTGTTAAGATTTCAAATTATGATTCTCCTATCATCTTTATTTTATTTTATTTACAAATTGTTTAAAACTTTCATATAATACTTATAATTAATAAAATGCATATTTGTTTCTGCATATGTTGTGATTTGAATTTTTTAAAACGAAGATATAATACTTAATGTATGAAAATGTGTGTTTTAATTTCCACATTGGCGGGTTGGTAAAACTAAATTTATATTGATGATAAATTAATAATTTTTATTTACTCACAATTATAATATTAAAATTACTATTTTATATTTCACAAAATATGATGTAAATACAACATATACAATATAAAACTGTAAGAATACGTCAAAAATAAAATACTATAATATTCTAAAATAATTAATATTTAAATAGACTAATAGATTTACATAACTATTAAAAATAAATATTATCTCAAACAAAATAATTAAATAAAATAAAACAAGAATTTGTTTATTATATTATAAATTTTTTAAAAAATGTTGACCCGTGCTTTAAGCACGGGATATATCCTAGTATATATTATTTTGAATAACAATGAATTTGATATGATTTTAACAAATTATTGATTAAATAACAATTTATTATAAGTTATTTTGTATAATTTAAAGAAATCTCAGATTTAACTAACACTCGATTTGATAAGTGATTTTAAAATCTCTAGTTAAATAACATGAGATTTTAAAAAAAACTCCAAAATCTTCTTAAATCTATGTTTCAATACACCCACTAATTTTGTTATAATTATCTGCAACATTAGTGATGATGTGTCATATTTTAGTTTGTTGAGTCTACTAACGTCTACACATTGTCATGAAATTATTTCCTCGTATACTAAAAGAAGGGTTATATTACTATTTACTACTAACTAATGTGCTTGTTTGGAAAGATCACCATACATTATTAAAGTGCTCTTAGACTTTTAAAAAGGGTTCCTCCGGCGGCCGAGAATTGATGTGTATTCGAATAATAAGAGCTAGTAATCACCGATATGCTCATACTGGTGACTTTATTGTTGCTGTAATCATCGAAGCAATACCAAATACTCCTCTAGAAAGATCAGTAATGAGATACGACACCTAAAAGAGGAGAATAATATTTTGCCAAAAGTAACAAAGAAAGAGTCAGATCATCGTAAGAGGAAAGTAACACATCTCAAAGTCGACCATTTAGATAATCTCTCTTCTAGCTCGTATTAACTTACATCTGTCTCGGCTTCGTCGAGACATTGTAGCTTGTCGGCGAGCCTCTTCACTCTAAATTCTGTATTGGCCAAGTCTTTACTCGTTCAATAAAAAGAATTTTGACCACTTGCCTTGAGACTTCGATTTGTACATCAACAATCTATTTCATCAGTTTTATAATATACTAATTCTGTTTCATAATATATGTTTTTGAGAAAAGTATTTTTATTTCATAATATATGATATTTTCAAGTGTCTATGTAATTTTAAAATTAATTTCATATTTTATATTGCAATGTTATTTATGATTGATTAAATTTTTTAAAAATAATTATATTTTAATATGTGTGTTTTAACTAAATTATCCCATATTTTAAAGGTGAGGGAGTACATCAAAATACATTATTGAAAATATCAAAAGAAATATATATACATAATAATTAGGATTAAACAAATTGTTCTTTTATTTATTTATTTATTTTATCATCTTTTGAGGAACTATTAGAGGTGGACCACGATATCTATATATGTTTTTTCACATTCCAATGTGTACGGGTTCACCCGTTGAAATCGGGTGAACATTTGCCAAGATAGCATCCTGGTTGGTGATTGCTACGTGCTATAGCTTGAAGTTCTTATTCTCAGTTTCTAACCTCTTAAACTTACTTTCTGTCGCTTCTCTAAAAGACTGAAACTCTTTCTCCACGGATACTTTGAAATCAGCCAACCAGTCGTCGTCATTTAAGTTGATCACGCGAGGTCTCCTAGACATCGAGCAAGTGGGTTTTGGTGGATCGTGTTTTACACAAATTTTTGGAGAAATTTATTTTCGCCTTGGTACAATGTGCTTCCTGTGTATGTCTGGCCCCTTCTTTTCGGAAAATATATCAAAGCAAAGAACAATCACCAGCAGGCCACTCTTTTTTTTTGTGAAAATGTGGCCTTTATCAATCTAACTTTGCAAATGTGCAATCCTTTTATCTTTAACTTCATCGTCCCACTCTCTCCAACCGACTTCTCGTGGAACAACTTCAAAATACGGGATAACTGATAGGTGCTATTGTGGATACACAATATGATTAAGGGGTATCCACGTGGATATGGTGTACAACGAACAAAAATATTTAAAGTAACACTTACGTCTGAATAATGCTCTACACATAGGACATCTGTTAGAGGTAGATTTTTCTTTGGTAGGTCAACATAATCCCATTCCAAGAAGGTATGTGGATCACCAGCCCCTTGTATCTTACCAAGTAAGCCAGAGATGTTAAGGTATGCGAGCAGTTGAAGGGCTAGAGGGAAGCCATGCAAACAAAAGGACTTCTGTTGCAGCTTTTCGCTGAAACTCTTTAATGGGTCAGTCGGTTTAAGAACATTGCGCTGACGTCTAGCTCTTTTAGCCACTAATTTTGATTGGGATTTCAAATCAGGTCTCATTGTTAAAATAGTCTTCAAGAAAGATTCTCTACCCCAAGGGAATGCTAGGAACGAATCAATGTCTTCAAGCATCTCAACGTACTTTCACGTCGGTCTATGCGTTTGGCTGGATGCAATCAGTACACCATCAACAATGAGAAGATGAGCATGAAGAAGCTTCCGATCTTCATCAGTGATGGCAAGGTCTTCAAAACTGTTGTGGACATCAGCTAGAGTTGCCTTCTGATCTTCCTCAGTGGCATTCATCATCAGAGTCAGGAACAGGGTCATCTTCGGGGTCGTAGTCTTCAGGAAATTCGTCACATGGCAAACCAGTAACATCACCAAACTGTCGCAAAGAAAATCTCATTGGGGTATCCACCAATAACAGTCCACAATTCGTTTTTTTTAATAGACAATACCTGCCTACAAAGGAGAGCGTGGAGTAACTTACAAGAGATAGGGGCTCACTAATCCGAAGCATGAAAAGAGACCCCAAACTTGACCCGAGAATCCAATGAAATTCCGGAGTGTCTTTAATAACCTTGTATATGGCGGTGAGAATATCTGGCCGGGAGTAAATATTAAGCCTACCATCGGGCAACAGTCCGTAGCGAATAGACGACGAGGGAGAAGGTCAACCTACTCAGCAGATTCATTGCCAGATGTACCAGCACCAATGCTTGATGAAGGTGCATTGGAAGAAGGTTTGAAAAATCGAGTAATGTGGCGGGTATCTGCCATTGGCATAGGAGCAGATATAGCGGGTTTATACGGATTAAAATGGTGGTGAAAGAAGGTAAAGAGTAAGGGATTGCAAGGGCAACTGACGAAAGGGGGGTGAAGATTGGGGTTAGAGATTTGGGGGTCTAGGGTTTGAGAAATTGGGGATCTAGGATTTCGGCAATTGGGGATGGAAGATGAAATTGAAGAATTTTTATTTTATTTTTACCTTGCTGTTTTAGATTGTTGTGTAAAAATATAAAGGAGTTAGCTAGAGGAAATCGGGTTAGTTTATTTAGATAGAAGGGTTAGTTTAGAGTGAGGGGTAATATGTAATTTTACTAAAGAAAAGTATATGAGTAGTAGAAAGTGGGTGTAATGGTGAATATTTTTGGCGAAAGTAGGTGTGAGTGCAATATTCACATATATTAATAGGGAAGTATTTGAGAAAAATGTTAAGGTGTCATTGCTAGAGAGCTCTAGACATTTTTTAGCAATTTACCCCTATTTGGTAGTATTATTTACAATACATGTCATTATATATTTAACCCAAAAAAATGTTGTTAATTTTTCTTTTCCACATGTGCTATGTTTTGTTAACGTGTACATTTACAAACTTTTAAAATCAAACATCCAATATTAGTAAAAATAGTTATTCATCAAATAGTATACTAATTTTTTTTCTCAAACACTATAAAAGAAATGAATGTAATAAAAAATCAGCAAATTAAAACATTTGAACTTAATAGTGCTCATATCTTTACATTTTATGTAAATGTACACTTCTTAAAAATTTCAAAATTTTAACCATACAAAAGACATGTTACCATAAATAGTAACATTTTATCTACTCAGTTAAAACTGTTTTGATGTTCAAAGATTTCGCGAATGAGACATATTTTACACGAAATAAACGAAATATTTGAACTTTTTTAATAACATATTATGTTTGACACAAATAGCTATTAGTTTGGTGATTATAATTTTACTCATAGTAATTTTATTTAAATTAATTTATTGTACACATAGTGCGGGTTGTTGCCTAGATTTCTTTATAAATACCCTACAAAGTTACAGACATTTTGAACTTGAAACACTTTCTAAACCTATTACAATAATAATAATTGGTTCAGACATAAAGGTATTACCTCACCTGTATTTGATATTTAATTTTTTCTTTGGTTTGTGTAATATATGAAATAAAAACATAGAGAATACGTCGATAAAAATTATTTATTTTTTCAGTTGTAAAATATAATGGGAGTAGATCTGTAATAACTTTTATTTTTATTCATAGGGCATAGTTAAATATAATGCGAGGATGACCAATTTGACCTAGGATCATCGTCGATGCCATGTGGAGGTGTCGATCGATGCAATTTAGAGATTTTGTGAAATGTCGAGCGTGCATCGGTCGATGCAGTGTTGGTGTCAGTCGATACAGTTGTCCTGGTATGTTTGTTGGTTAGAGTTATCTCAATTGGTTCTGTGTATAGTCCAGTAAATGAGAGGATTGCCTCATTGAATGTTGGATTGAATTATTGGTTATTGGTTTATTATTTATTTGTTACTATTTTGATGGTATCGTTTGGTTTTTTGCTGTTTGGTTTGATTGTATTTAGGTGGTTAGTGAGTATGAAATCACTAATTTAATAATATATATTTATAAAAAAATAGTTCGGGTCCTTTCATATTTAACCAAAAAAATGGATTAAATAGATTATAATTAGACTTATGATTTGCAGGCCTTGCAGAAAGAAATAGATTATAATTGGATATGGAACTGACTTAGCCATAAATTAAAGGGAGTGTAAGAACCGAAGATGTATGGTCTCTCTAAAGTAGTGTCTGTGTGATATAAGAAGTGATACATGATTGTGTTGTTTTGTTTGCATAAGAAGTCTCTAAAGAATTTTAAAGGCAAGATTGAAAGACGGTTTGAAGATAAATCAAAGAGGAAATTACTATTCATTGGTTGAAGAAAGTGGAGATTTACAAGGAAAAGGAAGAGTGTAAAAAATTTTTAACTTTTCTTTATGGAATTTGGAAGTTCAAAGATTTGTTGCCATAAATAATAGCATTTATCAATATTTTCTCTACTAGGTTAAACTTTTTTTATGTTCAAAGATTTTACGGATGAGACATATTTTTACACGAAATAAATCAAATTTGAATTTTTTTTATTACATATAATGTTTGACACAAATAACTATTAGTTTGGTAATTAAAATTACTTTGTTATGCACATAGTGCAGGTTGTTGCCTAGATTTCTTTATAAATACCCTACAAAGTTACAGACATTTTGAACTTGAACACTTTCTGAACCTATTATAATAACAATAATTGGTTCAGACATAAAGGTATTACCTCACTTGTATTTGATATTTAATTTATTTTCTTTGGTTTGTGTAATATCTATATATATAAAGTTGACTTTTTCTCACTTATGCTGCTGCCACCTCAGCAACCCCTGATTTAATTTTGTGGCCTTATTCTTAATAACACTTACCCACTAACACTTGAAAGGCCCATTTCTAATGTTTAGCCACGACTCATTTCTTCAATTGAGTTAAGTCGCAGTATTATATAAAGCCACCACTTGCAACTTCATGATGCTCAAGTTATATTTGTCTTCTACTTTTTTCCTGACTAAAATGACTTCCTCTGTTGTTTCATTCGCTGACCTCAACTACAGAAATAATTAAAACAAAACCCACTCAACCCAATTACTCAACCAATAACACCCAAAATAATGATTATAAGTAACAGCAAAAAAAATCATTAAATCATCAATATCAGACGCCGAAAATACACAATATAATAGCAGGACAACAATTAGGGAAAACCAAACACAAACGTAACTGCAATTGACATCCAGCCTATAAAGTACGCTCTTAAATATCCAGACTGAAATACAGAGCAAACACTATGAAAATGCAGCAAAAGAAAGATTACTCCCTTAATGAACTACCAAACTATATCCTGGGAGATATCATCTCAAGAGTTGCTCTCATTTCACGCAAAACAGTCAGACATGTTATGCAAGCATCACCACAACTAGCAAAAGCAGCACAAGACAACATAGTATACAAGAAAATCAACCTAAGGCCACTAGCTATGAATCCACTAGCAGCAATTACCAAATACAAAGACCTCATGGAGAAATGCTAGCAAGTGGAAATGTGGAGGCACACTACATCAAAGGAATACAAGAGTATTTTCACAAGAACAACACAGAAGCAGGCTTGGAACATTTGAAAAAGGCAGCAAAAGGTAATTACAAAGATGGTATCTACCTTTATGGAATTGTAAAATTATGCAGGGGCGATATAGTGGAAGGAAAGATGTGGTTGGAGAAGCTAGGCTGGAAGAAAAACAAAGCAAAGGGTGATCAATGCTGGAAAAATATCAAGAGGGCATTACACATAATCAAAGTACAAAAGCTACAAAGATACTACGCTACATTGGCCACATTTCAACCAATAGTCAACTGTAGCATCAATGACATGGAAAATAGATGTGACCACTGCTACCACTACAAACAAATGACCAAATTCATCTTGTTCGTTTAGACTATAAGGTTTACCAATGTTATCATGAGCAAATCATTTCCAACAATTCGAATAAAAGCATTTCTATTTCTTTTTCATATTGATTACCAATACATAGAAACGAATATACAAAACCAAACACAAAAAACAAACATAAATAATGTATAAAAAAGAAACTTAAACTCAAACAAAATAAGATAACACTAGATAGCGAAACATCACAACACATTCCAACAGCACCCCCAGACAATCAAATTGACAACAACATCAATAGAGGTCTGCTCGCTATAAAACCATCACCGACAATTAGTAGATAGAAGGACCTCAACGACATAAACCTCAGAGACAGATATATGGAACACATCATCAAAGTAATTGTAGAAAATTTACAAGCAAACAACTCAAGTACTGAATTCATACAATTACGAACAGCAGGGGGTATATATTTCGAAAAAAAATATTTACCTTAATGGAATTATAATGTTAGGGATGGGCAAGAACATGAAAGGCAATCTTTGGAAGGATAAGCTGGGCTACAAAAAAAAAAAAAAAAAACAGAGCCCGATCAAAGTTGTTTAAACAAAAAAGATATTTGGTTATGCAAAAAGGATTAAGGATAAGATAGCTAAAACATTAAGAAAAAAAAGCCTGATCTAAGCTGGAAAAAAATCACTTACAATTTACATCGTCACTACGCGAAAAGAGAATCAACTCACAATTATCTTCGGCAACTCACAATTAACACATCAAATAATATGCATCGCCCGGGAAAAATAATTAGACCCGCATTTCCAGCAACGAATTGGAATCGAGGACATAAGCAGCCGATGAAACAGGCAACAGTCAAAAAATCGCAACAATACAATTGGTGATATAAAAAGAAAAAAAACTCTGAAAT
This sequence comes from Camelina laxa, assembly GCA_024034495.1. Lineage (NCBI taxonomy): Eukaryota > Viridiplantae > Streptophyta > Magnoliopsida > Brassicales > Brassicaceae > Camelina > Camelina laxa. The sequence continues at coordinate 21,494 of JALLKC010000245.1, read as the reverse complement.
CAAAGTTCCAAAATGGATTATGTTCTTTACTCGAAAACAAAAATGGATTATAAAACTGGATTTACTCCAAATTGGTTCGTTGTCATCCGTAGCCAGCGAGATCTAAGATGCAGCAGACACCAATGTCAACCCACGTGCGACTCCCCCTCACGTTAACTACTTTACCAATTTGTTTAAAATTTTAAAAATGATCCATTAGACTCCAATGTTTTAAGGCTATCTTACAAAACCCACTAGATAAGAAACATCCAAAACAACCCAATTCTAACTCATCTAAAAAATCAAAAAACTAATCACAACTAATATACCTTCTTTGAATTATTAAAATAATATACCTGCTACAAATCTTTTTAAAAACCACTAACTAATCACAACAAATAAAAAAGAATTAACAAAAAACTACTCAAGTTACTAACAAAATAATGAAAAGATTATCTATAACCATATAAAATAAACCAAAACAAACCAATGACAAAATGAAAAATAATTTTAATTAAGCACAACTAACGACTAAAGCGAGACAACAATTATTACTATACAAATTTAACTTTAATTTTATATGTTTTGAAAACAAAAATATTCATGATGATTTAAATTTAATAAAAAAAATTAAATTTGACTACATTATACTAGCCGAAAAAACATATAGAAAATAAATAAATCAACAAAAGAGCAAAGGAAAACATACGAACAACATAACTAGACGTAAAGATAAACAATACATAACCAACAAACAAAGTAACAAAACAATCGAAAACCCACGTTTAACTCCCGCGCGTAACGCGGATCAATTGCTAGTATAAATAAAGACATAGAGAATACATCATTAAAAATTATTATTTCATCTGTTGTAAAATATAATGGGAGTAGATCTATAATAACTTTTATTTTTATTCATAGGGCATGGTTACATTATCATAAATTGACGTTGTTCTTTTTTTTTTTTTTCTTTTCTCTACTATATAGTTTTAGGAACTGGTGGAGGTAAGGGGACCACGACATCTATGTGATGGTTCACATCCTCGATGGTACGGATTCGCCGGTTGATCGGGTGGACATTTGCATGATCACATCCTCGTGGGCGATCGCCACTCTTATCACTGGATAGCCAATCTCTTTCGCAGTTGCTACGTCTATGCTACTTATACAACAAATGCTATGAACATCGCCACGAGCATGAACCTTTTTGTTCCTTTCAAAATGCTCATGATGAGTTGTGTTTTTTTTTTTTTTTTCTTATTTCTAAAGATGTGTTATGTGTATTTGTGTATTAAATCGCTAACAGTTGTTTTCTGAGTGATAAAAAGAGTTTCACTTAGTGATATTTATAGTGAATAAAAAGTTTGAAAGACAAATCCATACATATTAAAATAATGATACAATAATATGAAAGAAATTAAGGGGATTTAATTTGTATTAATTTTTAATCTGCTGTGTCGTGACATTATTGGTTGGACTATTTTTTTATTCTTTTTGTTTCTAATGTGTTAAAGATATTAGATATGTATTCGTGTATCAAATATGTATTTGTGTATCAAATAGCTAACAGTGGTTTCTATGAGTGATTAAAAGGGTTTCACTTTGTGATTTTTATATGTGAATGGATATTTTGAAAACAAATCCATACATATCAAAATAGTGATACAATAATATGAAAGAAATTTAGGAATTTAATTTATATCAATTTTTAAATAAATGGTGTCCTGAGATTATTGGTTGGTCTATATTTTATTATTTTATTTTACTTATAAGAAAAATAAAGAAGGAAGTATATAAAAACTTTGACAAGTAGAAAATAGGCAGACTTTTATCACCACTATTTTTTTTTTGGTCAAATTTATCACCACTATTATTCTACTTCTATATACATAATATTAGTTGTCATATTTTTTTCATTGTGTGGAGGTGGAATAGAAAATACTAATCTGTAAAATTATAATGATTAGGGTCATATTCTAGTTTGCTGACTTTACTAACGACTTGTCATGAAATTATTAGTTGGCATACGAAAACAAGGGTTATGTTACTAAAACTTACTTTTGACAGAAAGAATGAAGAAAAATAGCATGAATCTATAGACTTACAAAACTAACTTCTTTTAGAGATTAAAAAAAAAAATCAAAAATGTTGTCAAATTAGAGGTAAAATACGCAGCATGGTATTGTAACTGTGGAAAACTATGTTATTTAATAAAAATATTATGTCTAAAAAGACGTGTTATTTAGAAAATTAATATATTTTAAATATATAATTATGTTTTTAGAAAAAATACATGTGATCTCAATAAATAATGTGTAATACAAGAAAGTTAGGTGTTACAAAAGCAGATGACAACAAAAATTCAAGAGAGATTGATAGAAGTAGAGATATTAGGGTTAGATGAAAAAAGAACCCAGAAAAGAGAGATTTGCATCAGAGATATTTTCTGGAGAGAGATACACGACTTATGATTGGAGGCCTTGCACAAAGAAATACATTATAATTGGATATGAAACTGACTTAGCCATAAATTAAAGGTAGTGTAAAAACCGAAGATGTATTGGCTCACTGAAGTAGTGGTATGTGTGATATAAGAAGTGATACATGATTGTGTTGTTTTGTTTGCGTAAGAAGTTTGTAGAGAATTGAAAGCAAAGATTGAAATTGATACATTCTGTTTAGGACATTTGTTGCCTTAGTGGCGGCCCTTGTGGCATGTTGATAATCCTTGTGGGTCATGAGGTATTCCAGTGAGAGAATATGTGGTTTGTAGGACATTATGATGTTTTACGCGAACCACGTGAAGGGAACCTGGTTAAGAGATAGGACTCGGACGTGTTCAGAAATATTTCTCTAAGGATAGTTGGTCTTAACGACTCTTGGGGAACTTTAAGTTCTCTTAGTATCGTCATATTTTGAGACTTTGTGGCTTATGAGTAGACCGGATGATGATCCGGGGGCGCTTTAGGGTGGCAACCCGAGAGATGAATAATAGACCTCCTTATATTTATGCATGGGGATTAGCCTGATGAGAAGCCAACGAAACTCAGGTCGAGACCTATGAGTAAGGAAGCCCAAAAGTCGAGAGCAAATTATACCTGGAACATGAGTCTATCACGGTCGTAGATTGGTCGGAGGAGATGCGGGCCGTGGAGACGGTTCACGGGAGTCCTTGGTGATGTTTGATCAAGATTCGAGGACGAATCTATGTTGGTGGGAGAGAATTGTAACATCCGCGAACTGGAATCCCGGTTTATTGTTGTTCTTGAGGAGATCTGTAGATGGGATCGTTGTAGGAGCTTGCAATGAGTGTAGATACGTCAGTTTTCTATCAGATTCTTCTTTGGCAAAAATGAGTGCATGACCATGGCTTATCTAAGCTTGAGATTTCTCTGATTTTTCGTGTTATGTGGTATGTGGTTGATTCTTGACTTGTTAGAGTTTTATGTGTAACTTGAGGCTTTGGGAGGCTTCTCTGTGGCAATGGATCGTGTTTTGGTGGTTTAGGAATGGAGATCCGGAAAGGAGCTTTAGGGAAGATGATGCTTGACATGTGTGTCGTCGATACATGCGAGGATGACACGATTTGACCTAAGCGCATCGATCGATTCCATGTGGAGGTGTCGATCTATGCAATTTAGAGATTTCGTGAAATGTTGAGCATGCATCGGTCGATGTAGTGTTGGTGTCGGTCGATACACAGTTGTCCTGTATGTTTGTTGATTGTTGTTTGTTGGTTAGAGTTATTTCAATTGCTTCTGTGTATAGCCCAGTAGATGAGAGGATTGTCTCTCTAAGTGTTTATAAAATACTCACGCATCCCATATGTGTTGTGGTGCAGATAAAGACAAAGTGTGATCGTGGAATCAAGACGATGAAGAGGAGATGTTCCAATGGCTCCTTGATGTGATGTCTGGCTTTTGTTAGGTTGCTAGAGTTGAGCCAGTAGAATATTGCTAGGTTGTTGGTTTTATGTTTTATGACTCTGTTGGATTTGAATTATTGGTTATTGGTTTATTATTTATTGGTTATTGTTTTGATGGTATCGTTTGGTTTTTGCTGTTTGGTTTGATTGTAGTTAGGTGTTAATGAGTATGAGATCACTAGTTTAAAATTATATTTTTATGAAAAAAATAGGTCGGGTCCTTTCATATGTTCCCAAAATAATGTTGTTAATTTTTCTTTCCATGTGTACTTTTACAAACTTTAAAATTTAACGTCTTTAATAAAAATAGTTATTCATCAAATAATTTACTAATTTTTGATCCCAATCACCAAAAAAGGAATGAATGTACAAAAAGCAGCAAATTAAAATACAAAATTTGAACTTAATAGTACTCATATCTTTATATTTTATGTAAATGTTTATTACACTTCAAAAAAATTCCAAAATTTAACCACACAAAACTTGAAATACTTTCTGAACCTATTACAATACAATAATTGGTTCGGACATAAAGGTATTACCTCACATGTATTTGATATTTATTTTTTTCTTTGGTTTGTGTAATATATATGAAATAAAGACATAGAGAATACATCATTAAAAATTATTTATTTCATCTGTTGTAAATATAATGGAGTAGATCTATAATAACTTTTATTTTTATTCATAGGACATGGTTCACATCCTCGATGGTAAGGATTCGCCGGTTGATCGGGTGGACATTTGCCATGATCACATCCTCGTGGGCGATCGCCACTCTTATCACTGGATAGCAAATCTCTTTCGCAGTTGCTACGTCTATGTTACTTATACCAACAAATGCTATGAACATCGCCACAGCATGAACCTTTTTGTTCCTTTCAAAATGCTCATGATGAGTTGTGTTTTTTTTCTCTTATGTCTAAAGATGTGCTATGTGTATTTGTGTACTAAATTGCTAACAGTTGTTTTCTAAGTGATAAAAGAGTTTACTTAAAATCACATTTTCCCCGCTAAAAACGCAAAATCACATTTTTCCCGCTAAAAAAACAAATTTTGGTTTTCTGCCAAGACAATAATTTTGATTTTTAAATGTTTATTTAAATTTAATATAAAAAAAGTTACCACTAAAATATCTTCAACATAAAATAAATGGTCTTTTGGTCATTTTAAATATATTGTATCCCAGATACAAATATCAATTACAAAACAAACATAATTGTATCTAGATACTATTTCTGGACGTATGAACCAATAACACAAACGAACATCTCAAAATCATTTAGGTGTGCATCCAGATACTGTATCTAGATATTGTGTTTAGTTCACCAAACGAACAGGGCTTAGTGATATTTATAGTGAATAAAAAATTTCAAAAGACAAATCCATTCGGATCTTAGTTATGTTAGTTGTGTATCCAAACATCACTTGCTGTCAAACCTGAAAATGCAATAGAAATTAAACAATATCATAAACGAATCATCTATACCATAAAAACGGAAACTACTTTAATGCAATCCGTATCATCTTCTTCCGTATCATATCAATCACCAAATTGAAATAAAAAAATTAAATGAAAATATTTTCAGTTAATGTCAAATATTCTCATTATTTCAATCAATGGCAACAACCCATACTGAATAGTTACCATTTTTTTCGTAATCAAATATATAGGTAAGATTGCAACAACTTTAATGCAATCCCTAATCAGCTGCTTCCGTATCATATCCACCAGCAAAATGGAATAAAAAACTTAACTGAATATAGTTTCAGTTAATGTCAAATATTTTCATTTCTATCAATCGCAACAATCTAAACCACACAATACTCCATTTTACAGCTAACCATTAAGAATATCAATCATCTCAAATGGAAAACGGAAACAATTTGGATCCAATCCCTAATATTAATATCATATCAAACCCAAAATCAAATCAAAAACAGAAAATTTTAAATTGATTGCATCAAATATTCTTCTTCATTTCACACAATAACCGAGAACTGATATCCTCGACTACTATAAAAACAATACAATACATAAAAAACACACAAACATAATAGAACATGGTTTCACACATGTTTCCGAGTTCAAGGCCTTCAAAACAACATGGTAGATAAGAGTCAAGATCGTGCATACATGGAAACAATATACCACATACGAGACAATAGAGAAAATATTGGCTGATTCTACAGTAAGTTTCTCTCATTTTTCTTATAACTTTAATAATATTTCCTTCAAACAACATACAACTTACAAGTTTTAACATATAGGCACTCACAGATGAAGATACCGTCAAGATCAACAAAAATACGTACACTTAAAGGTGATTCTTTGCATTTTTGTTTTTCAGAAATATATTGATCTATTCTTTCAACTTACCATGTTAGAATGATGAAACAACTCTCTTATAAATTAAACTTTGCTTTTATTTTTTAATTTCATTACTACTCATTTATACAATTTAATTCATTAACTAAATTCAAATTACTCTTATGCTTTTCAATTTTTTTGAAAATCCTTAAAACCAATAAAATCATTGCAACAGAAAACGTATATCAGTTTTGCATGAACTTCAGAATCGTCAAAAGGACCATACTCGCCAAAAACCAAAGTACATCTTCTAAGAAAATTCATGTTTAATTTAAATTACTGTTTGGGGTTTCTCACGAAACTTAATGAAAAAAGACGAAAACGAGATCTCTTACCCATGAACTAATCGAAGATGAAACGGTAAATAGGATTCACCAAAATTCTCACCTGCTTCACTAATTGCTCGATTTAATCACATTGACACAATGAATCTAAAAGGATTTGATAGGTAGACAACAATGTAACCTTGGGGCTTGGGTAGAGTGAAATCGTCATCAGGAGGTACTATCACCGGATGTACTGCTTTGTTGTTGCCCAATTGATTCAGAAAGCGGAGGTGTAAAAGAAATTTAGGTCAAAAGAGTTTTTAGTCGCACTTTCCTTTTCAGATTTGTTTTTATTTGCCGAATTTTTTTTTTTTTGTCTGGGCAAAAGATTTTTCTTTTTCTTTGACCTTATACTTTGTTACCCATTTTCTTTTCTAATTACTTTAGAATAGTTTGTTTTTTTTAATAAAAATACTATTATGTAAAGATTACAATTGTTTCTTATATATTAGTATGCTTTACGTTTTGTGCCATGCCTCCTATCTACTTGATTCACACGAATATGCTAAAAAAAAATTAATTTCAAAACAAACATTAATTAGATCTACACAGCCATAATTACTATAATTGTGATAATTTTTAAATATTATTTATGGATAAATACCAAAATTGAAATTTATATTTTAAAACACCATTATATGCATCAAACCAAACTAATATAAATGAAAAAAGAATTACTTTAATTTAAAAAATCTAAATAGTTTAAGAAATCTCAATAAATTGTAATAAATTTTTTAAAAATAAGGTCTTATAATATGTTATAATTAAAATACATTAACGCTTACAATCTTATTATAAATCTTTTTCCAATTTATCTAAGATAAAATTGTTCAAATTTAAAAATAAAAACACTAAACTATGTTTCTAATAGTTTAAAATTTCAAACAATACTTGATCCAATATAAATGAATTATATATAAAATAAAGAAGTCAACTAATGAATTTTAGAATATTTTTATATCATATGATATATAATTTCGATTATATTTGTGTTTGTCCGAAACAGAATTTCAGAAATTTCTATTTCATCCCATATCTAACCAAGAATATCAAATTTGTCTCATACCAGGAGTGCAACGGAAACATAAATTACACTTATTCTTAAATATGTGTATTTCTCTCTAACGAGTTTCATCATTTTTAACGCTTTTATATGCATATATCACGAGTTTAATCTAACCCGATCATTAATTTGGTTTAGTTTGATTTTGGTGACCTTTGGATCATTCTGATTTTTAAAATCCAATTTTTAATAAAGGAAGTACACAACATTGTTGGTAGACTTTATAATTTTAATAAATGGTTACAAATAGTTACAAATAGGTTATATATAAGTTATAGATTAATCTATATTAATTGTAACATAAAACCTTAATTGAACCAAAAATTTTAAACGAGTTATTCCAAATTGATAGTTCATCGATATTCCAAACTTTATTTTCGGAAGATCACGTTGTTTCCAAAAATCTAGAATCACAATATTACCAATTTATTTTCCATAGATTTTATTGATACACCACATCGTTAACAAGTTATTAAAGGATAAAAATATACTCTCAAATCTCAATCATAGAAAAGGAATCAAATCTCGCTAATTTAACAAGATTAATCGTGATCTTCAGAAAATAATTATGAAATTAAAAATTAAACCTTATGAGAATTTTCAAACTTTGTATATAAATTATGCTAATCTCCTTCACTAGAATACATTCATAGAACTTACGAAAAGATAAAAATGACATTAGTTTCACAGTTTCAATGAACCCGTGTTACAAAATATACTGTTAGGCATAAAATATATTGTTAGACATAAAAGAATAAATCTTGGCAATTTATCACACTTAATCGTGATTTCCAAGATCTTATTGTGCAGTTGAAAATAAAATCTTATCTAAGCACGGTTGTTTGTCCAAAAAAAAAAAAACCTAAACAATGTCATATTAAAAAATTTCAAACGCATGTTCAAAAACTAAAATAAAAAAAAACAACAAACATAACCATTTCTCATACATAAAATTACAAAATTACAATATAAAACTTACAAAATATGTGTTTTTTTCAATCCATCATATTTAGCATATAATTTTATTGCATAATTTTTAATCAAAAAAAACTTTTTATAATAATCATATAAACTATATTTATTTTAAATTTAATATAAATACAAAAAATTTCAACCCATGCTCTAGCACGGGTCCTAATCTAGTTATCTGTAAAACCACTAACATAACTTTGTACGTCCGTCTTAACTAATGGATCGAACTACTTATAATTCTTTTTATATATAGACTGATTAGTCATATAATAATTTTAAATAGATCGGATTTTAAATATATCAGATTTTAAAAATGTTTACAAACTAATACAATTATCATATTCAACAATTTTAAACTATATGCAAACATATTTTATATAAAAAATTAATCCAACACACATAATAAGTTGCAAATTTTATAGCAAAATTAGTTTAAAAATTAATCACGCACGTACGTGCGGGTCGATCCCTAGTACATATTAAAATAGTGATACAATAATATGAAAGAAATTAAGGGAATTTAATTTGTATTAATTTTTAAATCTATTGTGTCCTGACATTATTGGTTGGTCTATTTTTTCTTCTTTTTGTTTTCTTATGTTTTAAAGATATTAGATATGTATTCGTGTATGAAATAGCTAACAGTGGTTTCAATGAGTGATTAAAAGGGTTTCACTTTGTGATATTTATATGTGAATGAATATTTTGAAAACAAATCCATACATGTCAAAATAGTGATACAATAATATGAAAGAAATTTAGGAAATTTAATTTATATCAATTTTTAAATCAATGGTGTCGTGAGATTATTGGTTGGTCTATTTTTATTATTTTATTTTACTTATAAGGAAATTAAAGAAGGAAGGATATAAAAACTTTGACAAGTAGAAAATAGACAGATTTTTATCACCACTAATATTCTACTTCTATATACATAATATTAGGTGTCATATTTTTTTCATTGTGTGGAGGTGGAAAAGAAAATACTAATCTGTAAAATTTAGTGATTAGGTGTCATATTCTAGTTTGCTGACTTTACTAACAACTTGTCATGAAATTGTTTGTTGGCATATGAAAACAAGGGTTATGTTACCAAACTTACTTTTGACAGAAAAGAATGAAGAAAAATAGCATGAATCTATAGACTTACAAAACTAACTTCTTTTAGAGATGAAAAAAAAACAAAAATGCTGTCAAATTAGAGATAAAGTATGCAGCATGGTATTGTAATTGTGGAAAACTATGTTATTTATTAATAATAATATCATGTCTAAAAAGGCGTGTTATTTAAAAAAACAATATATTTTGTAAATATAATTATGTTTTTGGAAAAAATACATGTGATTTTAATAAATAATGTGTAACACAATAAAGTTGGGTGTTACAAAAGCAAATGACAACGAAAATTCAAGAGAGATTGATAGAAGTAGAGATATTAGGGTTAGATGAAAAAGAACCTAGAAAAGGGAGATTATTAGCATAAATATTTTCTAGAGAGATACACGACTTATGATTTGCAGGCCTTGCAGAAAGAAATAGATTATAATTGGATATGAAACTGACTTAGCCATAAATTAAAGGGAGTGTAAAAACCGAAGATGTATTGGTCTCTCTGAAGTAGTGTCTATGTGATATAAGAAGTGATACATGATTGTTGGTGTTTTGTTTGCGTGAGAAGTTTCCAGAGAATTTGAAAGGCAAGATTGAAGGACGGTTTGAAGATAAATCAAAGAGGAAATTACTATTTTATTGGTTGAAAAAAGTGGAGATTTACAAGGAAAAGGTAAAGTGTAAAAAAAAATTAACTTTTCCTTATGGAATTTGGAAATCTTCTCCTATGGTGATTAGGAATTTTTGATGGATATATAAGAAGGTGTTGGGCACGTCAAAGATAGGCAAGAGAGCTTTTCGTGTTTGTGTGTGGTTTAGTTTCGTGGTTGGTGGTTTGGTGCTTATGTGCTTTGTTCATCAGTGTCACGTGTGTGTGAAGGTTGTTCAAGAGACTTGGAAAACTGAAGTCTAGGCTAAGGAGATTTTAGCCCAAAATTAGGTTATCTTGGTTGAAATCTAGGCTCGATGTGAGTTTAGTTAAGGTAGAGATTTATCCTTAAGGTTTCATGTAATACAACAGAGCGGTGAATTAAGAGGGTTGCACTTGATTACACGTTTGCGAATAGGTTGTATTTGTTTTATTGTTCTAGTGGAATCAAAATTTGGACGTGGTCCTAGGGAGTAGGAAAAACCGAACCTTGTTAACAAATTTCTTTTGTTGTTTACTTTTTACACTTTATTATTAGTACCTCATCTGCATTAACAAGTGGTATCAGAACGGGTTCTAGATAGAGATTCAGTCTAGTTTTGGGTAGACCAAGTTTGAGGTTAGTTCAGGAAGTCAGGCAGAGCTTTGAATTAATCAATTGTGATGAAGTCGTATAAGGAAGGCACGTCTATGACAAGACCATTGTTGTTTGATTACTCGAATTATGGATATTGGAAGGTTCGCATGCAAGCGTTTATTAGTAACCTTGATAAAGATTGTTGAAATTTGATGGAGCTTGGTTGGGAGCCTCCTAAAGTTGTGGATGATAAAGGAGTTGAGAGTCTTAAGCTAAGAGACTGTTGTAGAGGAAAAAACTATCAAGTTGTAATTCTACGGCCAAGACAGCGATTAATACTGCTATTGATTCAATCCACTTCAAGTTAATTTCTGAATGTGTATCAGCTCAGAAAGCGTGAAAGTCACTTGAGAATATGTTTGAGGGGACTTCAAGTGTTAAGAGAACAAAGCTGGATATGAGATTTGAAAGCTTTGAGTTAAGCAAACGATATGAAGCTGAAAGAATAAAAAAAGGATGATGAAGTTAAGGACGCAATAAAAAGGAAAATGACATTGGAGTTGCTCTTAAGGTATCATCTTATAAAGATTCAGTGGCTATGCTATCATAATGATTTGCTGAATATTTGAAGATTAAGGGAAAAGAAAAAAAGAATAGAATGGATGAAGAGATGAGAAGTTCATCAAAGAATTTCCAATGTTTTGAATGCAAAGAGTATGAACATGTACATTCTGAATGTGCCAATCTACACAAGCATAAGAAGAAGGCTATGAATGTCGTTACTAGTGGTTCGGAAACTGATTCAGATGAAGAAGAAGATCTGAAGAATTTTGTGGCGTTTACAACTTTTGAAGGTAGTTCTGTTTCTAAATCTGCAACAAAACCTGCAACTGCATCTAAATCTGCAACTACAATAGAACATTAATCTGAAAGTGGTAGTGATGCATAGAGTATAAATTATGAAGAATTTGCTAAGAAGTATGAGATGTTGTATGAACATTGGCTTAAATTAATTAAGGAGAAGCTCAAGTTACAGGCTAAGATCGTTGAAACAAAGATATATGCAACAGAAAAGGAGGAAGAAGCATCACAAGCTAAAGTGAAACTTAAAAAAACTCAAAAGAATTTGGATCATATTCTTAATATTGGCAAGACAAATAAGTGTGGCCTTGGATTTGAATATTTTTTTCAAATCCGGTGATTGTTTCGAGTGAAATAATCAAGCTTGTATCATGAACTGTGTCAAAAATGCAACTATGACAAAGACTGCTTCAAAGACTACTTAAGAGACTGTATTTGTGAAAGAGCGTGATACAAAATTTTCCAAATTGCAAAATGCACCTTAACAAGTTTTTCGACATGTTTGCCATCATTGTGGTGTTGTTGGGCATATTAGGCAAATGTGTTTTAAATCATTGAGAGAGAGGAGCCGAATGGAGAATGCTTTTAATGTAAAGTTTCATGGTACTACATATTATCATTATGGAGTTCAACGACATATATACTAAGAGGAATTGTTTAAGATTCATTCGAGATGTTAATCATTGATGTCTAAGTGCAACAATATAAACGCGAATTTTCTTTCTACCTAATTAGCAATGTGGGACTTTCTTTTAGCGTGCAAAGTTAAATGGGCTCGCTTATTAAAAGTGGAACATTTCTATTTCTTCCTCGATGATGCATGGTGCTGAGGCGGTGTTCTTTAGTTTCTTTTCTTTTACATCTCTGGTTTTCTATTTCTTTTAAGATTACAACTGGTATGTTTCCTTTATTTTTCAGTTCTGGATATATCTTAGAATAATAGAGACTTTAAAATTCATAGAAAGAATAGGATTTGGTTATGTAAGAGAATCTATCCCTTGTATGAAGAACAACATTTTCGAATTATTCTAAAACAGATCTTAAAAACTCTAAATTCTCTTGTGTTTGACTAGAACACCGGTTCTCAACGACTTCAAGATCGCTTATTCGTTTCGGTATTCTCAGACTAAACAATCAAATATGCAACTACTATCCTTCTGCTACATTAGTTGAAATCATATTCTAGGATTTTGATTGCTAATCAAAGATCGATCATGTTTGTGTGTTTCATAAAGATGGCTCCACGAAAACCCGCAATTGAAGATCAACAAGCTGAGTTTCGTGAAACCTTGGAGAACTTCACAACCAATATACGTGACGCTTTTCAACACGCAATCGAAGCTGCTATGACAACAGTGTTGCCAAACTAATCAAGGGTTCATCGTAACAGATAACCGGAGGTTAACGAGGAGAACATGGCTCTTCAAACCTCTTCGCTGTTCCAGGTGGGCAAGATGAAGATCGCCAGCTCCATTATCGCAACAACAACTGTCACACTCTGGTTTACAGAGAGGTTTAAAAGAATTGATTTGACCACCTATGACATAAAAGTGCACTTATCTTTTCGGTTAAGGGTCCTAAGAGAATGTCAAAGTTAAGCATGCTTATGTTGCATTAGTTTCAATATGGGTGACCTTCCGGGAAGTGATTGTCGGAACTGTGCTAGTGAGGAAAAAACACAGGAAAAGATCATGTGGTGACTTATAGGGACGGTAACAAGTCTTTAAAGCCTCTCGGACGTAACAAACCGACCGTAAGATAAGGATGAGCTCACGAGCCTTGTGAGAGAACGTGAGGCCCATTAAGGAAGGTGAGCCCATGGACAGGGAGTGGACATAGGCCAGTGACAGTTGGCAGTCAGAGAGTTACAAGTGGTATCAGAGCCGAACCTAGACGAGTGTGGAGTCGAGTGGGTCACACCATCGAGGGTAATTGTCTTGGTGCACAACAAGGACGTTGCGATCTGTTAGTGGGGCTGAATTGTGACACCCAAGTTTGCGGAGAGGTACAAGAGAACAGATTTGGCCACCCATGTCATCAAAATGCACTTATCTTTTTGGTCAAGGGTTATGAGAGAACTCTAGAGTTAAGCGTGCTTATCCTGAGAGAACTCTAGAGTTAAGTGTTCCATCTGATTCCATTGTTGCTTCTCGTCAGCCATGAACATGTGCTTTAAGGTGTTACACTTGTGGTGAATCTTGTCACAGACAAACTGCTTGTCCTCATACTAATAAACGTGGGTTGTCAGCTCATGAAACAAAGCTTGTTGGCGAGCCACAGTTTGATGACATAGGATCAGATTCTCAAGACCAGGTGGATGAAATTATTTCTAGTGATGTAGGTCTAAATTTGGTTCTATGTCGAAACTGTTTGTTACTGTAACATCCGCGAACCAAAATCTGCATTTTCGGGATGGGTGTTAATCGACACCAAGGGTAGTGTCGATCGACACCATTAGTTTCTGGTTCGACCAGTTCGATTTAATTGTCGATTTTGGTCGGTTTGGTTTAAGGAAAACCATTAAACCGTGATACTTAAGTGGGAGAATGACCTAGGTCGTGTTTTGGTTGTTGTTACGCTGTTTGTGACACATTGTTCTTGATGTTTTGTGAGATTTCAAGGCTTATTTGGTGAGATCTTTCTGTGGGAGTGAAGATCCAAGGCTTGAGACGTGTTAGAAGCTTGCTAGGAAGGTTGGATTCTTCGTGGTTGGTCAGAAACTTCCTGCAAAGAGGTGAGTGCATGAACATGGCTGATCTAAGCTTGATATTTCCTTTGTCTTGCTTGTTTGGTGTTCTTTGTGGCTGTTTCTTGCTTGTTATGGTTGCTATAGGGTTCCTACGGACTCATATGGCTTTGAGATTGAGTATTGGATGGATTAGAGGTGATGGGAAGCGAGATTCGACTCTTGGCTTCGACCAGTTCGATTGCAGAGTCAGTGTCGATCGATGCCAGGTGGGTATCGGTCGACACCAGTAAGCAGCATCGATTGACACTGTGGGGTGGTGTCGGTTGACACCAAGTGACAGTGTCGGTCGACACTTGGCTGGTGTCGGTCGACACCTCCCTTCCAGCGAGATGATGTTTGTTTCCTGGTTTGTATGCTTTTTGTTGTTGTTTTTAGACATTGATATCTCAATTGCTTGTGTGTATAGTCCAGTAGATGGGAGGATTGCCGCACTGAGTGTTTATAAAATACTCATGCATCTCAATTTCTGTTTGTGGTGCAGGTAAAGGCAAAGTGTGATCGTGGAATCAAGGCAAGGAAGAGGAGGATGTTCTAGAAACTCTATTGGTTGTTGTCTCGCATTGCTAGGTTGCTAGAATTGGGTCATTAAAACATTGTTAGTTTCTGGTTTTATGTTTCCTGTTGTTTCGTTAATGGATATTTGCTATGCTTTAAATATTGGTTATTTTATTATTGAATATTTATTGGATATTGGTATTGTTTATTTTCGCTGTTTTGTTTGATTGTGGTGAGATGGTCGTTTCAGTTACAAAAAATCTTAATGAGTCCTGGCTACGAATCGTCTTTGTTTCTTTTTACATGCACAACTAATGGTAAATTTTGCAAGTTTATTATTCTCGAAGCTGCACAAATGTGATCTCCCGTGAACTGTTCGCAAACATGGACTCAAAGTCAAACCACATCTTTCTCAGTACAAGCTTGCATGGTTGAAAAATGGAAATGAATGAATTTTTCTCGACAAGCTTTGGTGACGATCTCTATTGGATCTTTCAAGGATGAGGCTTTTTGTGATATATTTCCTATGGATGCTTGCCATATCTTGTTGGAATGCCCATGGCAGTTCGATCGAGACATTCAACATAAGGTCATATTAATACTAACAGTTTCTCTTTTGTCGATCGCACTGTTACATTACTCCCTTCCAAAGAAGAGCCGTAAATTGTGCCAATTTCTCATGTAAGCGAAGATGCACTCACCACTCCAAAGGGTTGACATCTTTGTTACTTGTTCTTAAAACAACTTTTGAGTCGCAGCTAGTTGATACATATATCGTTTGGGCTTTGGTGGAAAATCCGGCCATTATAAACAACGTCTCCACCTCTTTTACCGTTTCTACAGCTGCTACAAGACTTCAATGATGTTTTCGCTACTGAGCTACCTCGTAATCTGCCTGCATTACGCGACATCGAATTGACTTGGTTCCAAATGCAATATTCCCTAACCAGCCACATTATCATATGAGTCCGCAAGAACTTGAAGAGTTGCGTCGTCAAGTTGAAGATCTTTTAGTTAAAAAATTTTTTGAGAAAGTTTAAGTCCTACTGTTGTTCCGGCTTTACTTATTCTAAAGAAAGACAGTTCATGACGGACGTGTACACATACCTCTGTTTTCTCCAAATTGGATTTTCAAAGCTGTTATCATCAAATTCGGATTCATCCTGGAGATTAATAGAGGACAGCTTTTAAAATGTGTTACGTTGTTTGGTCTCTCCAATGCTCCTAGTATGTTTATGTATGATGAATCACGGCTTACCTCTCCTTATTGGTAAATTTTTGTGGTTTATTTCCATTGTGGATACTGTAAGAAGAAGAAGAAGAAAGTTGAATCTGAGATCTCAAAGGAATCAAAGACACGACCAAAACTCTATGCTTCTTTCAACACGATTACACGAACAAAGACAAAACTCTTATTAAAAAAAGATCAAAGATCTCTTACAAAAAAGTCCACAGTTTTATGTTATCTAATTACATAAACTGCTTATAGTAGCTGTAGGCACTCGTTGATTGTGAATTAATCACTACGAAAATTGCGAGGAAGACATCGCATCTTCGCAAATCGACACGCAAATTGCGAGGGACAACTATTGGCAAGTCGCAAATGGACATCGACATTTGCAAGGATAAGAGCAAATCCTCGCAACTACCTCGCAAATCACACGCAAATTGCGAGACATCTTCGCACAGCAATTTGCGACGATTATATCGAATTCCTGCAATTTGCGACTGCTTACTTATTCTGTAGTGGTACTCGCAAATTTATAGCAATTCTTCATATTTAATTATATTTTCTTTTGCCAATTTTACATTTTTATGTTTGATTATTTTTTTTTTTGTTTTATATTTTACAAAAAAAAAAGTAATAAACAGAACAGAATTGAAAATTAAAATTAAAATAAAACATAATCCATACAAATACAAAAATTGTGTTTAAGTTTTCTCCCTCACGGGGATATCAGAACAAACTTAACAGAACAGAGTTTTTAAAAGGATTGAGAGAGAGAGGTCACGTTTCTGGTCCCAGTTTGGCTACCAGCTGCTCTCGTTTCACCTGTGTTGCCCTCTGCGTTGGTGCCTTCTTGGTTGCTCCCTTGTTGGTTGGTCGGGTTTCGAAACTTGGCAGCAAACTCAGGATCTTTTTCCGCGAGGTAGTCAAAGTATGCATCATAGCTATGCATTCTTTGATTACTTTCTTGGATTTGACTCGCCTGGGCTTGAAGAGTGATGGCCTGGGTTTGAATGCATTCCTCAGCGGCAGCAAGCTTCTGAGCCAAGAGAACCGGATCATTAGCTGGAGATAGAGGTTGTGGACAGCTACTGGTAGAGGACGCTTCAAACTGCAGAGAACCAACCCCAAAATTCTGTTTTTCTTCTTCGGAGCAACCTGAAGACAAAACAACAAACGACAAGTTACAAACATACAAAAGAAAACAATGGATCACATACTAAACAATCATCACATACAAAAGAAAACAATAGACATACTAAACAATCGCAAGTTATCACCAACTAAACAATCATGAGTTATCACATACTAAACAATTCTAAGGTATCACATACAAAAACAAAGTCTTGATTTGTCGCTGGTACATGAAACCGCGCAACCCGTCACAAAACTCTTTTGTCACATCACCGGTCTCCAGATCTCTGTGATTGTACATCCACTGTCGCCTTGTGCATATCTCATGCTGCCCCCCCAAGCATTTTTTAGGCTTTTTTTTTGTAGCTTTTCTTTTTTAACAATATTTTTGTTTGTATTTTTTTTTTCTTTCAAAATTTTTTTTTTTGGTAGTAGAATTGCTTTTGTTGTAAGTGTTTTGTGTTGTGGTTTCCATAGATGATGGACTTGCTATTTATAGGCATACTAAAAATAGATGCTATGGATTTGCTAGGGAAATTTGCAAGGGATTTGCGAGGGAAATAAAAAGATTTTTTTTTGCAAGAGACTTGCGAGGCATTCACTGTTTTACCGACAAAACAGTTACACTCGGGGAAAACGTGGTTGCCGACATCTTCATCCCTTGCAACTCCCTCGCAAATATATTTCACCGCTAATCTGTCGCAAGTTTTGCGAGGGATTTCCGTGCGTTTTGCGAGGAAGTTTCACGGACTAGCAACTATAGCAAACCCTCGCAAGTTTGCGACGGATTCTTCCTCGCAAATTTTGCGAGGATTTGCAACTTTCGTTTTTTCTCGCAAGTTGCTTTCAATTCCGTCGCAAAATTGCGAGGACCTTCTGCATCGCAAAATTCGTCGCAAAAACGATGTTCTTGTAGTGAGACCGACCATAATAATAAATCCGTGTTCCGGGAATAGAGTTTGAAGTTTGTTGAGTAAACCAAGAGTGGATTTTAAATTAATTTTGGTTATTAAATCTTGTTTAATCTAATTAAACAAAACCCGAATCTCTTTCTCAAAGTCACGCCTCCTCTCAGTTTTTGTGTTTTGGGTCAACATTTTATCAGAGGGAGGGAAGAAAGAGAGATAAAACCTTGGTTATTTGGTTGTAAGGAGAAAGAGAAGGAGATCAAGCTTTTTCCTTAGAGTTAATAGAGACAGAACTGTCACAGTTTGGGGAAGAGGATCCGACGGTCAAATCGTTTCGAAAGGTACTGATTTTTGGTAAGGATTGTAGATAAGATTTTCGTACACTCTCCTTTTTACAGAAGTGAATTTGGGTTAATATTTTAGAGATATTGGCAGTTTCGTGGGGTGTTTCTCTCATTCGCGATTGAGACCAGCGGGTGTTTGGGGACGATTGCGGTTTCATCTATAATCCGATCGTGCTGAAATTTTGTGGGAAGCTTCTGGACGTATATACCTTGCTTTTCACCGGAGGGATTAGAAAGTTAACGGTAGTTTTTGATTTCGTGGTTTCACTTGTGGGTTGTTCTTTTCTGTTTTTTGGCAGTTTGTTTCAATATTTTTGTTGGTTTTGTGATTGGTTGTAGGAAAGTTTGGTTGTTCTTGGATATTGGAAAGCCTCTCATTTGGTTGTATTTAGTTTTGTGAATCACTTGTTAAGGTAAGTGCAGGACCATGGCTTATCTTAGCTAGAGATTTCTCTAATCTACTTGTTTATGTGTTGTTTGGCTTTGTTGATTTGTTGATTGATGATTGTTTATTGATGGTAGAGATGTCTCCATTGCTTGTGTGTATAACCTAGTAGATGGGAGGATTGCCTTACTGAGTGTTTATAAAATACTCATGCATTGCAATATGTGTTTGTGGTGCAGGTAAAGGCAAAGTGTGACCGTGGAATCAAGGCAATGAAGAGGAGGATGTTCTAGTGGTTCGCTTGGTTGTCTAGCTTTGTTAGGTTGCTAGAGTTGAGTCCTAGAATGTTGCTTAGGATTGCTGGTTCATTGGTTATGATTGGAATTATAATGGATATTATTTATTTGGTTTATTATATTTATTGGATTTATTTATTGGTTATTGGTATTGTTATTCCGCTGTTGGTTGTGATTATGGTTAGGTCTATGGGTATGGGACCCTAGTTGTAGTTTATTCTTTTTATATTATATTTATTATTTTTATTTAAAAAAAAAAAAAAAAGGGTTGGTCGTTTCATTTTGTATAGGCCCTTAGTTCCTAGGTTTGGGTTCACTAGGTTTTCGTGTTGTATATGGTTTGGATTGCAGTCTTGGTTGATTATGTGAGTTAGTCAATTGTGTGTGGCATGGAGTCCTAGAACATCCTCTTCGAGCCTTCAATGAGATTCCACGGTGAGTTATTGTTATGTTTCTTTGTATGGTATTGATTTGTTTTTTGCTTGTTACCTGTTCTTGGAAGTAGCAGTGGTTAAAGGTGTTTGAGTTGTTGGTTGTCGTGGACGGGGCGTGGTCGTGGTCATTGGCGGGGTCCGAGGCCAGCGAGCGGTGTGGTCAGAGTTCCACGAGGAGGTACGTCAGAGGGTCGCAACGTATCAGGAGGACCAGAGAGGGTTAGCCGGTGTGAATGTCGGGGGTGCTGGGACTCAAGTGTGGGTTTGCAGCAGGTGGAGCCTAGGGTCGAGATGATCGCTGGCGGATCTTGGCGTGCTGTTGGAGCGGGTTACCGAGAGGGGTACCAGTGCAGGCTCCAGTTGTACGCATGTGGGGAGCGCAGCCGAGGGCTGCGGATGTTGAGGAGTTTCCATCTTATGTTAAGAGGATGAGTAGTTGTAGATGACCGGTATAAGAAATTATTTCTCAAGGGTATCGGCCTAGAGAGGCGGATAGGTGGACATATGCAAGTTGGAGCAGATATTTTCTGTTGGTGGTTATCCAGTTGATGTTATAAGTTGAGTGGGCAGGTGTAACATTGCAATGTATACTCAGACAACAGGAGGTACTTGTGTCGAAGGATGTTTATAGTGCGTTAAGATTGTTGCTCCTGAGGGATGGTGATTCCCCAAATACGATAGCTCGAGGGGATTGAGGGCTCTGAGAGTGGCAGAGGGGATGTTGTTCTCTCTGAGGGGATGAGTAGTTCCCTGATACCGAGATCTTGAGGATTGTGGTCCAGAGTGAGACGGTATAAGTTAAAGACGCTGTCTGAGAGTGAGATCGGTATGACTCGAAGGTTGCGACTAAGATGAAAGAGTTGGGAAGCAAGCAATGTATAGAACGTGAGTATAAACAAACGACGGAATGTAGACCTCGAGAGTGACGTGGTTTAATCTTGGATTTTAGGATTATGTTGGCAGTGGGCCAGGGTTTTATGACCGGAGCCGGTCAAGAACTGTGTGGCTGATGTGCTAGGATTGAGTGGTCGGCTGGTTCTGGAGTCCGGGAAGAAGAGCTGCAGCAGGTATGAGCCGGCAAGGGCATGGTTGCCAGGTACATAAGATTCATGAGAACCTTCATGGCAGGATAAACTAATCGTTGCGACGATGGTGGATGAAGTTCATTGGAGATGGACAGGGTGTTAGCAGATTTAAGGTTTTGGTAAGCTTGCTGGGGAAACAAGTCGAGTAGGTTAAGTTGGCGGTCTGCAAAGCATTTGATACAGTGAATCGGATATTGAAGTTGGTATTGTTTGTTTTACTACGCTCGTATTGATGATTTGCTGTGGAGAATAGCTAGCGGAAAACTAATTTTGGATTAATCTATTCTTGTGGAAGTTTTCCCTAAGAGACAAGTTACTAGAGGTCTTGGACGAACAAGAGGGGTTGACTTCAGTGCTTCGAGTTGATTGGTAATACTTGAGTGTTTGTTTGGCAGAGCTGAAGAAGCAGCTAGAGGATTGTTGAGTAAGGGATTCATACCGTCTATAGTGTATCATTTGTGGGGAGCGCTGTGTTATTTTTCAAGAGAAGGATAGGGAGTTTTCCGATTGGTGCATTGGTTATCAGGGTTTGACCGGGTCCTGTGAAGAACAAGACCCTCTTCTAGGATCGATGAGTTTGTTGGTCAGTGAGGGGTGCTACTT
>JALLKC010000244.1:0-27571 GCA_024034495.1 Camelina laxa | reverse complement strand
TATTATGCCACTGGTAACCTGTGAATCGCCTTGATATACAGTGATGAGACCGTGAGAAACAAAGATAACGATGATCAAGATGTGTCATTTAAGAGACAATAGTCTGCAGAAGAATGGTGATGTACGTGATGTACATGTCCTACAAATTTTTTAAGTGAAGATTTTGCGAAGCATTTACAAAGGCGTTTTTAACCACTACTTCATCATATTGGATCGGTCATTTGAAGATTCAAGTGATGTACTCAAGAGGGGGGAGTAAAAGCGCGGCTGCACTCTTTTTTCCTTAACTATGGTTTATCTACTCGATTTTCCTGGTAACGTTTTAATGAGGCAGCATCTCACATGTACATTTGAAACTATATTTTTATAATGATCATCCAAGGGGGAGTGTTATGAAATATCTAGTATTGTATAGATGTCCATTACCGGTCCATTAGTAAACTTGTAAACCCTAATATGTATCCCTATATATATGTTGTATTACTTTTCCATCTGAATTTTTTCAATTAATAGAAAATAAGTAAGAAGTGTAGTAAATATTGTAGAATATCTTACAAAAATGATAAAGAAAAAAATAGCATATTTATGAATGGTTACATACATAATAATGCATAAATGATAAATCAATGCTCAAAAACAATCAACAAGTGAAAACGATGTTGAGCTTTATGTGTATTTTTCTTTTTGTGTGCATATATTTGATTCACGTAACCAAATAAACATGGTTCACACTTCATACTATTGTTAACAAATCATAACCAAACTCGCTATACTCGTGTTTAAAATATACAAATATATCGATGCTTTTTCGATTCTCATTGGGTCAGAATTTTAAAAAGAAAGAATACAATTTTTGACTGGGTCAAAATTATAAAATGAGTAATATAAAAAGAAAAAATCAGCGAATTAAGAAACAGAAATGGACGTTTTACTAATTCTTGTTTAGGTTGAGACGAGAAATAAGAAACATAATTGTTTAGGTTGTATATTCAAACTAGTATTTTAAACTAGTATTTAAGTGATTTGAGTTTTATGTATTTTATATGATTTTGATAATTTAAGTGAAGTTAATATGATTTATTATAAAATCCTGTTAATCTCACCGAAAATCATGAAATTTTGATTTATGTATTTTTAATCAAGAAAATTCTTTTAAATTCCTTTAAAATCATCAAAATCACATCCACAAACTGCTTTCAACAACAATGAATTTTAGGTGGATTTTTAAATCATTAGTTCAATAACATTGAATTTTATTAGAGTTTTAAAAATATTCATTAAATAACATATGATTGTAAATTTTTCAAAAATCACCTTAAAATATTTGTTTAAATACTCCCTAGTGTGAAATGTATTTTTTTTTGTGCGAAGCGTTGATTATAATTCCGGTTAGACCGGTAATGGTATAATGTTCTTGAGGGCAAGCTTAGCAACCGCATCGGCTTCCCGATTACATCCACGAGAGACAAAAGAAAAGTTTATGCGATTGAAAGAAACAGATAGATTTAGGATATCAAAGATTATTCCATGGAGCTCCTTTGGTGAGATCTCCGATTTGATGGCTTCGATTAATTGTTTACAATCTGAAGCGACTGAGAGGTTTGGTAGACCCAAAGAGTGGGCATTGTGAAGAGCATGTCAACTTTTGATTCATTGTGCCAGGCCGCATCAACATGGCAGAGAACTGTGTCAGATCTCAAATGGGTGATTGGATCTCAGTGTGGTCTTGAAGGTGGGGGGGGATTCATCTCCTGAGCTTCACACCACTCTCGTCCCAGTTTGATGGCATGGGTTAAGGTTTGGAGCGGGGAGGATCTCTTTTCATTGAATCAATATCGAATAGAGAATCCACGGGACGAGGGACCAATTCCCACTCCACATGGGGGTAGGCAAGTTAGCTCACTAGCTTTTCCAAGGAGATCTCCAATTGAGTTGAGAGATGCAAGATTCAGCGGTGTTTTAAAGGTGGCTAGTCTTCATACCTGTGAAGCGAAGGTACATTGCACGAACAAGTGGAGGGTCGTTTCATGTTGTCCACAGAAGGGCACTGAGCTTTGGAGTTTATGGTTCTGGCTCGAAGGTTCTCTCTTATAGGTAAGGCACCCTTCATTGCCTTCCATAAGAGGAGTTTGTTTTTTGGTGAGGTATTCTGATTCTAGATATTTTTTGACCAGTTGAAATCTTTCACTGTAGGGAGTGGTGTAGTGTTTGTCGAACCAATGCTTTTGATGCTCTCATAGTAGCCTGATTTTGCAGTATAGATTCCATTTTTTGTGGCTAGCCACACAAAAGCATCTTGAGCTCCTCTTTTGCTGAGTTTGATGTCGAGTATATCGTCTTCTAGGTCCGGGAGTAAGTTCCTAATCTTTTCCTTGTCCCAATCTGCTGTCACCGGGGAGATGAGATGGGACAATGGAAGATTACGGGTTGCTACTGTTGGGGGGCCTATTGGGGCTATCGGAGAATCTTAAGAGACCCAGGTTCTCTCCAGATCGAGGAGTTTTTGCCATTGCCTATTACCTTTCCAAGCCATTTTTGTATAAGGTCCTTCCCAATACAGATTCCCCTCCATCGATGGATGTATTTGCAGGTGCGACACTATCAAGGAAGGGGTGGAGTGGCAGTACCTTCCTAGTAGGATTTTGGCAAGTAGAAAGTTCGGTGATGTAAGAATTCTCCAGCTGAGTTTGGCCAGAAGGGCATCATTGAAGCTTTGAATGTATCTAAACCCAAGACCGCCTACTCCTTTGGCTTTGGTGAGTTCCTTCCAAGAGACCCAGCACATCTTTTTCTTCTCAGGTGAGGAATCCCACCAGAATCTCGTTAACACTGACTGAATTCGCTTACACGGGGATTCTGGAAGTTTGAAACATGACATCGTGTAGGTGGGGATTGCTGCAAGAACTGACTTAAGTATAATTATTTTTCCTTCGGTTGAGAGAAACCTCGAGGACCAACTCTTGGCCCGTTGCCGGATTTTGTCTACGATAATCGTGAACAGGTCTTTCTTCTTGAGTCCAAAGAGTTCTGGTAACCCCATGTACTTTCCAACTCCTCCCTCCTTTGATATTCCCAGGATAGAATGTGTTTGTTCGCTGATTACTTTGGGTGTTTTTGCGGAGAAAGTAATGGTGGATTTATGGGGGTTAATCATTTGGCCTTAGGCATGTTCATACTTCTGGAGGACCCGCAGGAGGCCTATGCATTATTTTGATCAGCTTTGAAGAAGAACATGGTGTCGTCAGCAAAAGAAGGTGGTTTAGTCGAGGGCTTTTCTTGCCTAGTTTTATGCGTGTGATCTCTTCATTTAACATCGCCTTTTTGCAGAGTCCCGAGAGTATTTCACTACACAAGATGAAAATGAAGGGGGACAGGGGTCTCCCTGTCGAATACCTCTCTGGGGGAAGACTCTGCCTTGTACTGTACCATTCCAGAGGTAGGTATACGAGACTGAAGTGATACATTGCATAATCCACTGGATCCAGGTTTGGTGAAACCCCATTTTCCTCATTAGTGCTCTAATAAACTCTCATTCTACTCGATCGTAGGCTTTTCTTATATCATATTTGATCGCCATGTAACATTTCTTCTTTGCCTTTGAAGTGTGCAGGTAGTGAAGGGCTTCATGAGTAATGAGAACATTATCCGCAATGGCTCTGTGGGGCACGAAGGCAGACTGGTTTTCAGACATTAAGCTTGGGAGGACAGGCTTTAATCTATTGGTAAGGATCTTTGATATTATCTTGTAATACACTGAACAGAGTGCAATGAGGCGATAATCTTTCATTGATTTTGGACTGGGGATCTTTGGGATTAATCTGACATGAGTGACGTTAATGTTGGTTGGTAGGGTGCCTGAGGAGAAGAAGCTTTGTATTTCAATGACAATCTGTTTCCCACTGTTTTCCAGTTTGACTGGAAGAAACAGGCGGACAAACCATTAGGTCCTGGTGCTTTATCCGGGTGAACAGATAAACAGGCATTTTTGATTTCTAGACTTGAAGGTAGTTCAATCAGTTTTGTTTCATGTCTTCTATGATGCATGGGTTGATAGCTTCTTCTACTAATGACACGATTTCCCCTAGCTTTGCAGTGAACAGGAGTTGGTAGTAGTCAGTAATGACTTTGAGAATATCCTTTTCCTCAAAGAAAGCAGTTCCTTGCTCATTCTCGAGGACAGAGAGTTTACTGACAGTTGCTCTTCCTTTAGTGATAGCATGGAAGAAGCCAGTGTTATGATCTCCAAGAGAGAGCCAAAGTTGTCAGTTTCTTTGCTTCCAAAACTCCTCCTCCTCCTTGTATGCCTTTTGGAGGTCGTCGCTTATGTCCTCGTCTGGGGTATCTGGTTGTGCCATCGCTTTATCTAGCTTCTCCTTCAAAGAGGTATTCCTTTGTTGGCTATTTAAGTGTTTTTCTCTACTCCACTTAATTATAGCATCCTTGCATCTATCTAACTTCGTTTCGACTTTTTCCTAGACTGTAGGGTTCCAGCTCTATAGGAACATAAATATTCTATTAATTAGTATTGATTAATTAAGGCTTAAATTTGTGAAGGCTTCTAAGGCTTTAAAAGCATTTAAAAGTCTTAAAATTATTTTATTTCTCAATCAAACTTTTATGACTTTTTTTTCAGTTTCAATAGTCACTTGAATTTTTTTCTTCTTTTTTAAAAGCCTCGAAATGACGCTGTAAAACCAACAAATGTTTTTTAAAAAAACATTTTTTTCTCTTCCCATCATAATTAAAATCACCTATAAAATTATATATATTTTTGCACAAACATTTTTTATAGATTAATTATTAGCATTAATTATATACGTTAGTTAGCCGCATTCAAGAAAGCGGTCTAGGCGGCCGCCCTAGCGCCGTCTAGGCGCTAGGCGCTTAGCAGACACCTAGATGACCGCTGAACCGCTTAAAGTTATATTAATTTAATTTTAATATTTATTTTTGATTTTTAACTACATATATTTAAATTATTAAATTTTATTTCTGTATACGTAATTACAAATGTTTATTAATATAACTTAAATAAATGTATTTTTTTACTTTTATTTATAATTTTAATTTTTTAATTTTTCGAACATATATTTGTATATAGTTTTATATATATAATGGTTTATGTTGTAAACGCCTAAATCGCCTAAAAAGCGTCTAGACCCCGATTAGGCGTTCTAAGCGCTAGGCGCTGGGTCACCGCCCAGATACTGCCTAGCGCTTTCTTGAACACTGGTTAGCCGTCAGAAACACCCATTACCAACAAAAAAACAGACGGAAACGTCCTTCAGATCTAAATCATCAGAAAAATTATTCTATCATAATTCCGTCGGGAATTACTGACGGATTTCCGACAGAAGTTTAACCGACGGATTTCTGATGGAAGTTTTACTGATGAATTTCTGACACTCGTTTTATTGACGGATTCATGACGGCTAACGGTACGGATATTTCTCGTCATACCGACGGATTATATATAATTTTAACAAAAAAATAAATTTTTAGAAAAATAATTTAGAATAATTATACAATTTTAGTTAAATACTAAAAATAATTATTATCTAAATGCTTAAATATTTAAATTCATAAGTTAAAATTTAAAAAAAAATTGTTATAAAAAAAACTAAAATTGTTCAAAAAAAAAACATTATAACTTAACAATATTAAGAATTCATAATATACATTATATAGTTAATTGGAATATATACAAGCCAAACTAATGAAGAATTGGGATGAATGCATAAAGGGTTTTTTGTTGTAAAACACTTGTGTGGACTCCATTAGACCGGCCCATTTACTGTCCAGCCCATTAGTATTTAGGTCCAGCCCATTAGGCCCATGGCCAATGGCCCATTGATGTTTTCCAATTCCTATTAGGATTTGGTCTTAGGGTTACTCCTTGCCCTATAAATATGTAACCTCATTCGATTCATTATCAATAATAAGAACAAGAGATTTGCTCCCAAAACTCTCTAGTTTACAACACGTTATCAGCACGATAGCCTCTAAACCTAAACCCTAAACAGCCGCCTATTTTCTTCTTCTCTAAAACCCTAAACCGCCTCTTATTCTTTCATCTCCCTTCGAGAATCTCTAGATCTCGAAGCTCTTTCTAACACACAAGCATCCTTAAGCTTGTGATCGAGTTTTCCTCAAAACCCTATCGAGGTTTGTAGTTACTCGGCTCGGGGGTGAACTCGCGTGCACGATACTGACCGATAGCAGTACGCAGACGGTACGATAGCGGTACGCAGAGTGATCGGTAGCGGTACGCAGAGTGATCGGTAGCGGTACGCAGAACCCGATCGATAGCGGTACGCAGAACCCGATCGATAGCGGTACGCAGAGTGATCGATAGCGATCGATAGCGGTACACTGATCTGATCGATAACGATCGATAGCGGTACACGGATCCGATCGACAGCGATACACGGAGACGATCGAGAGCGGTACACAGGCGGTACGAGGAACTGTCCGAGAGTTCGCGAGGAGCTGATCGAGTGGAATTACCGAGGTCTTTAGCTCCCGGTCCAAACCAGTCAGAATCCTAAGGTGTTAAGGTAAAATTCAAACCTTCTCAAAACCCTATGATCGAACTTGAACCTAAAACTATTGAACCCTAAAACATACAATTGCACAAACAAATAAAAGGTTAAGATCCATGTTTATTAGAACCCTAAAAATCGAATTTGCTTGTCATGAATTGTTTGTTTATTTTCGATCATTGCATTCATCATATAAGTTAAAATCAAATCAAGTATAGGATGTTATAGAATCGATCCTTTGCATAAACCTAAATCGAATTTTGTAGTTTATGTTTAGGATTGTTAAATCGAACCTTAGAAAGAAATAAAAGGAAATTTTGTAAAAGGAAATCCTATCTAGAAATAAAAGGAAACCATTGCATGCATTATCTATTTACTTTTGTTGTCTTGCATGCATGATTTAAACCGAAAAACAATAAGAGGCAAGGCATGTTTCGGTCTCAAATACCGCATGGCCTAAGGCATGGTTCGGTCTCAAATACCGCATGTCCTAAACTAATGATGCATGGTTCGGTCTCAAATACCGCATGCTAACAAACGGTTGTCTATTTTCTGTTTTATGCAGATGGCAAGTCTTAAAAGCCTAGACTACCCAATATTTGCAAGCTTCTGGAAAGAACTATTTGCAATGGGCACAAGACACTAAGATCTATTTGAAATCGAGTGGCTTGCATGGTTGCATCGATGAGGGTGTTGAGAGCACTGATAGAAACAATAACAAGTGTATCCAACACATGCACCATCACCTTGCTGAGAGTCTCAAAAATCAGTACCTCTTCATAGAAGATCTTCGGTCCTTTGGAAAGCGCTTAACCGCCGCTATGGACACCAGAAAACTGTGCTCCTTCCTAAGGCCGAATTCGATTGGAAACACCTAAGGGTCCAGGATTACAAATCCATGGATGAGTATAACTCTGAGCTTTTTAGGATTGTCTCACTCCTTAGGCTGTGTGGAAGAGAGACTACTGAAGAGGAGCTGATAGAAAAGACTTTGTCTACTTTCAGCCCTAACAATATTGTTCTTCAGCAACAATACCGGCAAAAAGGATTTGCTGATTATGGGCAACTTATAGAATGCTTGCTTCTAGCTGAACAGAACAATGAGTTGTGCTGATAAACAGTGCTATGAGACCTCCTGGTACAGCCCCATTACCAGAAGCACACAAGGTTGATTGGGACAGAATGGTGCCACAGATTCTAAGTACTTGATGAGCCTAAAGAGACCAACTATGTCCACAGAGAAAGACACTATGGCTGTGGCCGTTGGTGGTAGAGGACGTGTGGTCGTGGCGGTCAAGGAGGCCGAAGAGGTCGCGGACGAGGTGATAAGGGCCGTGTGTCCTTCAAACACAATCCAAGACCAAATCGACTTGTTACCGATGTGGTATGTCAAACCCACTGGTCTAAGAACTGTAGGACACCCAACATCTCATTGATGCATATCAAGAAGTTTTGAAAAAGACTCCTGAAGCTAACCATGCTTACATCGATGATGAAGGAGACCGATCATGAGAATGATGACTTGCTAAACCAAAGACTTCCGATGCCTAGGAGAATGATGAACGATTTTCGTTTTTATTTGTTTAATTTCAATGCTTTCTATGATTTAATTTCTATTCTATGTAATGGATAATTATTTTAAATTTAAATCAAAGGATTTTGCAAAAGTCTTGTTAAAACACAAAATTATTGTCCTATTTATAGAAATGGCCGAGGAATGAGTGTGCTAGTAGTGGACAGTGGTTCCAGCCACACCATATTACAAGACAAAAGAATATTTCATAAATCTTATAAAAGGAAATGCAAATGTTTAGCACAATTGCGGGTATAGCAAGCTTAATAGAAGGCTACGGCCAGGCTCACATTTTGTTGCCTAATGGTACACATATCGAACTTAGTGATGCCTTATACTCACCCAGCTCTAAGAGAAGCTTATTGAGCTTTAAAGATATAAGATCAAATGGTTATCACATTGAAACCAAGGGTGAAGGAAATAAAGAATTCCTATACATTACAGAAATTGTAAAGGACATAAGAAAGTCTTAGAGACTATACCTGCCCTAGCCACTGGTTTATACCATGCTAAGATAAATATGATAGAAGCTAACATGGCAAAGAATAAGATGTTCAATGACAATTCACTCTATGGCATGACCGGCTTGGCCACCGGGATCGAACATGATGCGTAAACTAATTAAGAGTTCGAATGGGCACAACCTTAAGAAAGAAAAGTTTCCCTAAAAACCTTACTTGTGTAGCATGTGCACAAGGGAAACTTATTATAAGACCTTCACCAGTCAAAGTCACAAAAGAGACTTTAAATTTTCTGAAAGGATACAAGGTGATATATGTGGACCAATACACCCACCATGTGGGACATTTAGATATTTTATAGTTATGATCGATTGCATCAACCAGATGGTCTCACGTTTGCTTGTTATCCACGAGAAACCTAGCATTTGCTAGGCTCTTAGCTCAAATCATTCGATTGAGAGCACACTTTCCGGACTTTTCCACTTAAAACCATACGTCTCGATGGTGTTGGTGAATTTACATCCCAAGCATTTAATGATTACTGTATGTCCATGGGGTGAGTGTGGAACATCCCGTAGCACATGTCCATACACAAAACGCGATTAGCTGAATCCTTCATTAAACGAATACAATTGATAGCTCGACCATTGTTAATGCGATCGAAGCTGCCCGTGTCGCTTGGGACACGCGGTCTTACATGCTGCCGAACTAATACGTATCAGGCCATCTAGTGAACACAAATATCACCATCCCAACTATTATCGGGTCGACAGCCAGACTTGTCCCATCTCAAAACATTCGGTTGTGCCGTATATGTACCGATTGCTCCACCACAGAAAAGTAAAATGGGACCTCAAAGAGGATGGGAATATATGTTGGATATGAGTCTCCCACTATTTTAAAGTATCTTGAGCCAACCACAGAGATTTATTTAAGGCCAGATACGCAGACTGTCAATTTGTTGAGTCCGAATTCCCTATGTTAAGTGGAGAGACTAGCAAGCTGGGTAAAGAATTAACATGGAATCAAAACATCCTTAGAATGGCAAGATCCTCGGACTATGCATGTGATGCGGAAGTCCAAAGAATTATTCATTTGCAAAAGCTAGCTAACCCAATTGCCAGATTCCTTTGCTGACCCAAAGAAAGTAACAAAATCGTACATACCAGCTTGCAATGCACCAGTACGTATGATGTTCAAAAGGAAACACAATAACCAAGTTGCTACAGAGTCTAGACCACGTTTTGAAACGAGGTAGACCGGTAGGTTCCAAAGATAAAAATCCTCGGAAGTCTAAAAGTGCAAAACAGACCGAGGCTAAGGGAACTATAGAGAATACAGACAATGTCGTAGAAACTCCTAGGACACCAAGTGAGGGTCAGGACGCTGAACCTCATGAGCCTGAAGGAGCCGACAACAATGAGATCTCAATAAATTATATTGTGTCTGGTATTCAATGGAACCGAAAGAATGTCGACATGATGATATATTTGCATACAAGGTAGCACTTGAATAAATGAGGATCATGAACCCACATCCATGTTAGAGTGCACTCAAAGCAAAGATTGCTTAAATGGAAAAAGCTATTGATGTGGAGTTAAACTCTTTAAAGAAGAGAAGTGTGTTTGGTCCGATCATAAGGACAACACCCGAAATTAAACCAGTTGGACATAAGTGGGTCTTTGTAAGAAAGAGAAATGAGAACAATGAAATTGTAAGATACAAAGCACGGCTTGTAGCACAAGGATTCTCTCAAAGACCTGGCATAGATTATGAGGAGACTTACTCCCCTGTGATGGATGCAACGACTTTTAGATATCTAATAAGTCTGGCTGTAAGAGAGAAACTGGATTTGCGGTTAATGGATGTTGTGACTGCATACTTATATGGTCCACTGGATAATGAGATTTATATGAGATTACCAGAGGGTATAGAGCTCAAAAGATAAGAAAGGGTCTCGAGACCAACACTGCATAAGGCTAGACAAATCGCTTTATGGCTGAAGCAAAGCGGTCGAATGTGGTATAATCGATTAAGTGATTATTTAGCAAAGATAGGCTACAAGAACGACCCAATCAGTCCATGTGTGTTATAAAGAAGTTTGCAAACAAAGGATTTGTATAATAGCCAGTGTATGTGGATGACTTAAACATCCTTGGAACCCCCTGGAGAAATCGCCCAAACAGTAGAATATCTCAAGAGAGAATTCGAGATGAAAGACCTAGGCAAAACAAAATTCTGTTTGGGGTTGCAGCTTGAGTACACAAATAATGGAATCCTTGTGCACCAAAAGGCATATACAGAAAAGGTACTCAAGAGGTTTAATATGGACCAAGCTCACTCATTGACTAGCCCAATGGTTGTGAGAAGTATTGATGTAGAAAAGGATCCATTTGCTCCTAAGAAGGAGAATGAAGAGGTCCTTGGTCCAGAAGTGCCTTACCTCAGTGCTATAGGAGCGTTAATTTCTTGGCTAGTCACACTAGACCAGACATATGCTTTGCCGTGAACCTCCTAGCAAGATATAGTTCTTGTCCGACCAAACGGCACTGGAATGGTATAAACATGTCCTACGTTACCTACAAGGAACGGTGGATTTTGGTCTTTATTATACTAACCATAACAAGGAAGGTTTAGTTGGTTTGCTGATGCAGGTTACTTATCCGATCCACACAATGGTAAGTCGCAAACTGGCTATGTGTTTACACATGGTGGTACTGCGGTCTCATGGCGTTCTATGAAGCAAACCCTTGTTGCTACTTCTTCAAATCACGCGGAGATCCTAGCCATCCATGAAGCCAGCCGCGAGTGTGTATGGTTGCGGTCCTTGACTCAACACATTCGGAGAGATAGTGGTATGACCGAAGACAAGGAAGCCACGGTCATATACGAAGATAACACAGCCTGTATTGCACAACTTAAAGATGGTTACATTAAGGGAGATCGGACGAAGCATATACTGCCCAAGTTCTTCTTCACACATGAACTACAAAAGGCCGGAGAAGTTCAAGTGGTGCAAGTTCAGTCATGCGACAATTCAGCTGACCTCTTTACCAAAGCACTACCGACCACGACATTCAAGAAGCTCGCGCACCAGATTGGAATGCGGAGGCTTAGGGACTTGGAGTGATGTTTGGAACAGGGGGAGCAATGTGTGCTGTACTCTTTTTCCTTCACCAAGGTTTTGTCCCACTGGGTTTTCCTGGTAAGGTTTTAATGAGGCAGCATCCCCTAAGCACATTGCATCGATCCCATCCAACATAGGCACGGTCATTTCGTCCAAGGGGGAGTGTTGTAAAACACTTGTGTGGACTCCATTAGACCGGCCCATCTACTGTCCAGCCCATTAGTATTTAGGTCCAGCCCATTAGGCCCATGGCCAATGGCCCATTGATGTTTTCCAATTCCTATTAGGATTTGGTTTTAGGGTTACTCTTTCCCTATAAATGATATAACCTCATTCGATTAATCATAATAAGAAGAATAAGAGAGCTGCTACCTAATCTTGGCTTGTATGAAAATGAAGTAGATTTTAAAATTATCAGCATCATGAAGAAACAAGTGAAAAAAATCATCGGAAAAATGAATTGACACTAAACCAAAAATAAGTTCTATAAACTTATAAATGAATTCCTAAAAATCAAAGACATATACCAAACTTTAACCGAACATTTGAAAATAAACACACCCTTCATTTAATTCTCCCCTATACATACAATCTCACACATACAATAGAGTCTTCATATCCCATGTTCATTCCCCTCCAAAGGTTTCTAACGATGCCAGAAAATGGTAGTGACAGTCCAAGAATCTCGTTTTCTAACGATTTTTGCCATTCTGATTCCATACCAATCGAGCAGCGTCCGGTACAAAATCCGTTGGACTTCTCCAACTTTTACTGGGGCTTCCCTTTCGAGTTCTCGGTTTCTCGCGACGTAATCTCCGGCGAGAGCTCGTGGTCCGCCGAAGACTTCTTTAACGAAGGCAAAATCCTCCCTACAGAAATGAAAAAGATTCCGGAGCCAATATATCGTAGTAAATCCGATAAATATAAAACCGGTTTACCTAGACCGGATATTAACCCAATCGAAGATTTTGAAATAGAAGAAATCGGAGACCAAGAAGACGAAGTGAAGTTGCCATTACTTGGGTGTAACTCAACCGGTTCGAACTCTATGAAGCGTCAGGTTTCGTCTTCGTCTTCTTCTTTAAACAGTAGTTTTATAAAACCGGCACTGAAGAAGAATCACATGCATGTTGGAGGTTACAGTTACAAAGGCAATGGAGGTGTGGTTAGGGTGAGTTCGTTTCTGGACATGGTTCCTTCAGGGAATTTGTTTGGGTTAGGTTCGATAAATCTTGATGGTAGAAGAAACAAGAACAAGTTAAGATCAATGTTCTTTTATTAATAAGAATCATGAGACTTGTTGTGGAGTTCAGTGATGTAATGTTTTATTCTCTACTCTTCTATGTTTCCTTAACTTCTGCATTTCGAACAAAAAGTATATCATGTATGATGTATGATTTCTCTTAATTAATACATAAATAGTTATTTAAAGATTTAACAAAAAACGCAAACACGATTATAGACCCATATATATCTCTATATTTAATTACATGTCAAACAAACAAAAGAAATATTTTTATAATTAATAGTCCCAATTGTTCGAGTTAGAGCAGAACTTTGAAGAGAGTACAAATGAAACCTAGCTTCGTTGACTATACTAAGAAATTTACTTGCAATGTTTTTTTGTTCTTTTTGGTTTAATTTTAGTTTTGGCTGCAATGTTTATTAAAAATAATGATAAATTAGTTATTGAAGAGAGTTAGAAAGTTCGACAAGTCAAGTGACAAGTAGCCAATTCCATTAATTCCCATCTTGTTTTAGATAACCTTTTTATCATACATGTTGTGTCTAGATATTTGACGATGCTATAAAGGAAAATGAAGAAAAATATTGCATCTACACTGATCATGTTATTGTTATGGATCAGTACGTATATCAAATCTGTCAATAACTATAAGGTGTGCTATTATCGTGTGAATATTCACGCGATTATAGACTTTTATTTGCATTCGGTACGTACAAAGCTTAAATTAAGTTTTCTGTTTTCAATAAACAAAACATGTATTTATGCTTAAATTAACTTTGACTCGGGTTAACATATCTATTTTCTGATCTAAAGAAACGCAGTGAAGTATAAAAATGATACATATTTTGAAAAAAAAAAACATCTTGTAGAATATCCGAGATTTTTTTTTTCTTTTTTTACATGTAAACTTTATAGCCATATTATTGAAATTGCAATAACAAAAGATGAAAAGAAAAACGATTGGTTTTTCAAATTTTGTTAACCTGTTTTAGCAAGGGTACCAACATTGGCAGTTTGGCACAAATTAAAATTACCAAGGGAATTACAAAATCCACGTCCACCACTATATTTTTGTGCGCAGTTCGTATCACAACATTTCTCAGGACAATTTTGACTGCACATTTTACTAGTTCCACCGTTACAAACTTTAGGGGGTCTAGGGGGTAAAGGTGGCACACACTCGTAAGTGCATGTGCACAAAAATACCCCAAATTGTCCGTCGCATCTGCTATTGCACAATGGCCCGTGTTTGGCCTTACACCTTTCGTCGCAGTTTTCACAAGTGCGTAGGATGTCGTTGCATGACTCTCCTCTTGTCTGGTTCACAACTAGAGCAATATTGTAAACCTTATTAAATTTTAACATAGCAGTAAGAGTTTATGCCCTCTAGAAATCAGGTACATGTAAACAATAACAATGAGAATTCATTTTCAATAATAACTTTTTTTACTCTACTCTTAATTTTAATAGAGTACGTGACTATTCCCCCAAAAATGTTATTTCTTTTTCTTTTCACCCATTGCCATGTGAGTGTGACATGTTATTTTATCTAATGGAATATGACAAGATATACAAAATATATAATGTACCTGCCACAAATATAATAAGCAAGCTGACAAAGAATACAAGTGAACCTGTCCTCTTCATACTTTCACGTTTTCTAGTTTTCTTCTTAACAACCTTTTGTCTCTGTCAGAGAATTGATTAGTTCATCTATTTATAAACTTATGTAGGAAAAATTGATTTCTTAACGCAAATATCGTAAGAAAATAGTTAAAAATATCGATTTCTTACCATTTTCCTTAAAAACCGTACGTAAGAAATCATAAATTATAGCAATTTTCGTAGAAATGTGGTAAAAAATATTTGTCCAATTTTCCACTGAATATTTGTTGGAAAACATTTTCTATTATTATTTTTTAACTCTGTTTATTATTAATTGCAAATTATGAAAACTATTACATATGATTCTACCATGGTCAATTTTTTCTGACCCTATTAGATTCACTACATACACTCTTGCTTTCCTGATCCATGCTTTTGATGGACACCTCCTTCCCTATGTAGAATCACGGCGAACGGCGATAATTGCGCATCACTGGGGATCGTCTGTAAATTTGCTTCCATTAATCTGCACAATTAATAAATTGCATTACCCGGGGCTCGAACCCCAAACCTCGTGGTGTAGAAGTATTAATGAACCCTAGGCCAACCACTAGGCCAACGGGGCTTCCACAATATTTCCTATTATTTTCTTAGTAATTTTTTTTACCATTTTCCTACCAATTTAAAATAGTTATATTAATTCAAAGTTTAATTTTAACTATATAATAATTATTAATTATTAATCCAAATAATATATAAACATGAAAATATTTTATAAAACTCAATACAAATGTAAAAAATTGTAACATCCGTGAACCAAAATTAGGGATTTTGGGGATGGGTGTCGATCGAGACCAGGGTAGTGTCGATCGACACCAGTAATTTCTAGTTCGACCAGATTGTTTTAATTAACGATTTGGACAAGTTTGGCTTAAGGAAAACCATAGAACCAGATTATTTAAGTGAGAAAACGACCTAGGTCGTGTTTTGTTGTTTGTCGCCGTTGAAACAAGAGAAAAGGAGAGAAAACATTGTTCTTGAAATTTTGGGGAGATTGGTGATATTTCTTGGTGTTCTTGGGAGATTTGAAGCTAAGGAAGTGTTAGAAGCTTGTTAGGAGTGAGGGATTCGTTATTGTTAGTCAGAAACTTCCTACAAAGAGGTGAGTGCATGACCATGGCTTATCTAAGCCTGAGAATCCTTTGTTTGGTTGATTTGTTGTGTTTTGTGGTGTCGTTCTTCCTTGTGGTGGTTGTGTTATGGTTATTATAGGTTCATGAAGCTTTTGGGTGAGCTTGGAACGGATTGGAGATGATTGGAAACGGAGATTCGACGATCGGCTTCGAGCAGAACGTGTCTGCGGGGTCGGTGTCGATCGACACCAAGTGGGTGTCGCTCGACACCATGTATGGGCCAGTGTCGATCAACACCACTCTGGTGTCGGTCGACACCAACTTGTCTGATTCGTGATTTGCCTTGTTTGTTGTGTTTGGTTGTTATTTGTTAAGCATTGGTTTCTCAGTTGCTTGTGTGTATAGCCTAGTAGATGGGAGGATTGCCTCACTAAGTATTTGGGAGGATTGCCTCTGGTGTTTTGTGTGTATTGATATGCCTAGTAGATGGGAGGATTGACTCACTAAGTATTTGGGAGGATAGCGTAGTTGCTTGTGTGTATAGCCTAGTAGATGGGAGGATTGCCTCACTAAGTATTTGTGATAATACTTACGCATCTCAATTGTTGTTTGTGGTGTATAGGTATGTGACGTGGAATCATGGCAATGAGGAGGAGGATGATCTAGGGTCTCGTTTGTGTGTTGTTGGTTATATGTGGTCTATGTTGGAACCTTGGTTAGAGTGATGTTAGGTTGTTGGACAGAATGGTTATGAATGTTATTGTATGGATGTTATATATTTGAGATTATTAATGTTATATGTTTCCGCTGTGCATGTTATTGGATGTTGGTTTATTATTGGTATTGTAGTTGGTTAGTAATGTGTGGGTTGTTGGTTTGATTAGGTAGTATGGGATGCTTAATTATATGTTATTATTATTATAAAAAGAAAACGGGTCAGGTCGTTTCAATTTGGTATCAGAGCCTTTACGGTTCTAGGATGGTTAAGTGGATGGTTAGAGCGGTTAGGAATTTAATTGGGTGAATTATTTCCCTGTTGCTTGATATATAATGTTGTGTGAGGAAATTTATTATGAGTAGTTAGTCAATTTGTTGTGGTATGGAGTCCTAGTATCATCCTCTTCGAGCCTTCAATGAGATTCCACGGTAAAATGTGTGTTTTGTGTGCGGTTTTGAATTGTGTGCTTAGCTTTCTGTTCTGGGTAGTGCAGATGGTTAAGGGTGGAGCTGTGGCTGGTCGTGGATGCGGACATGGTCGGGGACGCGGCCGTGGTCGTGGTAGGGGCAGAGTCCCAACAGTGAGTGAGTCTGTTGAGCAAAGTGTGACAGCTGAGGGTGTCGGCGAGTTGCAGGACTTCCAGGAGGGGTCCATGAGTGTGACCGGTGGGGGTACTGGTAGGACCGTAGGCGCTGAGGGGGTTGGTTCGGGCGGTGTCGGTACTCGAGTGGCCAGTGGTGCTAGGGTTCCGGGTGTGGGAATCCCAGCAGGTGGAGCCCCTGTAGGGGGTGTGGACCTGGCGGGCTTGTTGACACAGCTGTTTGAGCGGATATCGGGAGTGGGTCCAGCTCAGGCTCAGGTAGTGCCACCAGTGGTGGCGGAGGATCAGCAGCCAGTGGCTGCAGATGTGAGAGGTCATGCTCGTTATTTGTCTATGCCGAGGGAGATGCATAATCTTGATACTGCACGGTTTTCGGGTGGTACAGATCCTACCGCAGCAGATGCGTGGAGGACGAGTGTGGAATGTAACTTCCAGACACTCACATGTCCTGAGGAGTTTTGGGTGGACATAGGGGTCCACAATTTGATTGGAGATGCTCAGGTGTGGTGGAGATCAGTGGCTGCTAGGAGAGTGCAGAGGGAGATGACTTGGGCTGACTTCGTGGAGGAGTTCAACCGCAAGTACTTTCTGAGGAAGGCATTGGACCGGTTGGAGGTACAGTTCCTTCATTTAGCTCAAGGGACACAGTCAGTGAGAGAGTTGGACTTGGAGTTCATTCGACTTCTATCTTATGGGGGTCGGCCTATGGAGTCTGAGGAGGCCCAGATGAGGAGGTTTATCAGGGCTCTTTGAGAGGATCTGAGGGTTCATTGTAGAGGACGGAGATATGTCACGCGTGCAGAGTTGGTTGAGACTGCAGCACAGATTGAGGAGGATATCTAGGCACAGGCAGTGGCGGTTAGCCCAGCAGTTCAGACGAGTGAGACTCAATCGAAGCAGGGACAAAAGAGGAAATTGGAGGGCACGTCAGGGGCGAGCCAGGGCGATCGAGGATGCTTTGGATGCGGGAGCAAGGATCACAAACTGGCAACTTGTCCCAAGAGGTATGGTTCGCAGAGGGATCTTCGGGTGTGCTTTCACTGCGGGGATGTAAAGCCTCGCTATCCTAAGTTGCAGCCGTTGGCGGTGGCAGTAGCTTAACCAGGGGTACAGCCGCGAGCGCAGACGGGAGGAGCACCGTGAGTTCACACGACTAGGACGACTGGAAGACCAAGTAGCAAAACTGGAGCTTATTTTTATTTTTGTTGGTTGTTTCATTTTTTTCATTATTTTGGATACCACGAACAATTGTTGCACTTTATGGTTTTATTAAGATGAGTTTCTTTTATGGAATTTTTGACTCGTGTGTCGTGTGGAAAGGAAATAGCTCGGGAATTCTATAAATGGAAAGTTTTCCTAAATAGAAGGTTGAATAAATAGAAAGTTTCCATAAATAGAAGGTTACTATAGATGGAAGGTTAATAAAAATGGAAAGTTTTTATGGGAATTAGAACTTTGCTATTTTGGAAAGTGTATGGGAACTACCTTGAGCATAGGGTGTTCTAGTGTGACCGGGTGGTGGTCATGGTGGTATTTGGAAAGAAGTATATGAAGGTTAGGAAGACATTGCATTGTTTTACGTGGACCGTGGAAGTGTCGGGAAGTGCTTAGAGACGTCAAGGCTTGTTTGCTCTAGGAACAGTGGGTTCTGAACAACTCATAAGGAGATGGTGGTTCTTCTGACGGGATTGTGGTTCCCCTGTATACCGATAGCTTGAGGGGTGGTGGGCCCTGAGAGCGGTATAGGAGACGGTGGTTCTCTTGGGAGATGGTGGTTCTCCTGGGAGATGGTGGTTCTCCTGAGGGGAAGGTGGTTACCCTGGTACCGAGATCTCGAGGGTGACGACCTAAGAGTGAGACGGTATGGCTCGAGGATGGTTGTCTGAGAGTGAGATCGGTATGGCTCAAAGGTGTTTACCCGAGAGTAGATGAGTTGGGAGCAAATGATGTCTACGGCGTGTGATGAAGCACAATGATTGAATGTGGATGTCGGGGTTGATGGTGGTTCAATCTGGAGTTTAGTGTTGACCAGTGGGGTCAGGACTTAGTTTGACCGGTGGGGTCAGAATAGTGTGGATCCGTGGGTTCCGGATTATGTAGACAAGCGGGGTCGGGATGGTGTTGACCAGTGGGGTCGGGTTGGTGTTGGCCGGTGGGGTCGGAATTGAATGACTAGTGGGTTCAGGGTGGTTTGGACCAGTGGTGTCCTTGTTGCGGTAGACTGGATGGTTGGATGGTGCAAACCGTTGCGATGGTGGTTTAACGAGTTTTGCGGATGAGTGGTGGTGTGTTTAGATTCGAGGATGAATCTTTTGTTAGAGGGGGAGAATTGTAACATCCGTGAACCAAAATTGGGGATTTTGGGGATAGGTGTCGATCGACACCAGGGTAGTGTCGATCGACACCAGTAATTTCTGGTTCGACCAGATTGTTTTAATTGACGATTTGGACCGGTGTGGCTTAAGGAAAACCATAGAACCGGATTATTTAAGTAAGAAAACGACCTAGGTCGTGTGTTGTTGTTTATCGCCGTTGAAACAAGATAAAAGGAGAGAAAACATTGTTCTTGAGATTTTGGGGGAGATTGGTGAGATTTCTTGGTGTTCTTGGGAGATCTGAAGCTAAGGAAGTGTTAGAAGCTTGCTGGGAGTGAGGGATTCGTCATTTTTAGTCAGAAACTTTCTGCAAAGAGGTGAGTGCATGACCATGGCTTATCTAAGCCTGAGAATCCTTTGTTTGCTGGATTTGTTGTGTTTTGTGGTGTTGTTATTGCTTGTGGTGGTTGTGTTATGGTTATTATAGGTTCCTGAAGCTTTTGGGTGAGTTTGGAATGGATTGGAGATGATTGGAAACGGAGATTCGACGATCGGCTTCGAGTAGAACGTGTCTACGGGGTCGGTGTCGATCGACACCATGTATGGGGCAGTGTCGATCGACACCACTTGTCTGATTCGTGATTTGCCTGGTTTGTTGTGTTTGGTTGTTATTTGTTAAGCATTGGTTTCTCAGTTGTTTGTGTGTATAGCCTAGTAGATGGGAGGATTGCCTCACTAAGTATTTATGATAATACTTACGCATCTCAATTGTTGTTTCTGGTGTACAGGTAGGGATGTTAATATGGGTCAGCAAACCCATTTATTAAATGGGTATGTTGAACTAAAATGAGCCTATTTATACTCATTTATGGGAAAAAATTAAATGGGGTTAAATGGGTTTCCCCATTTAGTCCCATTAATTATATGGGTTTTATCATAAATAAGTGGGTACCCATTTAGACTCATTTATGTTGATATTTTTATTAAATATTTATCATATAAATATATATTTTTTACCAAAATTGTAAAATCACATTTTTTCGCCAAAAGCAGAAAATTATATTTTTCTGCCAAATTCATAAAAATGTGTTTTTCCGCCAAAATCGCAAAAACGTGTTTTTTCCGCCAAATTCATAAAAATGTGTTTCTCCGCCAAAACCGCAAAAATGTGTTTTTCCTCCAAAACCGCAAAAATTTGTTTTTCCTCCAAAACCGCAAAAACGTGTTTTCCCACCAAAACGTGTTTCCCGCCAAAACCGCAAAAACATGTTTTCCGCTAAAACCGCAAAAACATGTTTTCCCGGCAAAACCGCAAAAAACGTGTTTACCCACTGCAAAAACGTGTTTCCCGCCAAAACCGCAAAAAACGTGTTTTTCCGCCAAAATCGCAAAAACGTGTTTCCCGCCAAAACCGCAAAAACGTGTTTTCCCGCCATAACCCCAAAAACATGTTTTCCTGTCTAAAAACAAAATTGTTTTTTTTATCAAAATGTTTTTTTTCCAAAACCGTGTTTTTCCGCCAAAACTGAGAAAGTTTGACTTTTTTTTATAATTAAAAATATTCTCACAAAAACATTTTTTCCCGCCAAAATTATAAAAGTACAAAATTACATATTACTATGGTATCATCAAAATTATATACTTAAATGGGTTTAATGGGTTAAATGGGGCCATGTTTGTTTAATTGGGTATGGTTAATTGGGGTTTCAAATATATATGGGTTTAAATGAGTTTATACTTAAATGGGGTGGGATTAAATAAGATGGGTTTAAATGGGGTGGGTTTACCCATTTTAACATCCCTAGCTGCAACCATCTGACATCTAGATTCTTGTCACATTCCGATTTCTCCTTTCTGCCTCCCTCTGCTTCAATCTTTACACCTAGAGACTCCTTACATGTAACCTCTCAAAAACTTCAGTCTTTCCAACATCATCAACTTTCTCCTTTTCATTAGTTTCTCTTAAATCGCCATATTGATGGAGGTGCAGTACCATATTTTTTATTCAGAAGCATCATTGTTTTGATCATTCATCCTTTTTTATTGTAAAGTACTTGTAAAAAGCCTGTAACAAAATTTAGAAAACCGATAAGTACATCAATTTGAAACAGATGAAAGGCTTTTATTTAAGTCAATCGATTATTCAAATACCTAGTAGCCATGATCCATTCTGCTTTCTCTGCTGTAATCTACAGGTTTTTGAAGACTTCTATGAAGACTATATTCATTGTCCTCTTCTGAGGTTTCCCATGTTTGTCAACAATAAGGATTTTTAATCTTTTTTAGAAGCCACTTTAGAGATAGAAGCATATAGTTGGCCATGAGAGAAACATGGTATGGGAAAGAAAGACCAACGTTGCCAAGTGACTGTCCTGACTATTTTGTTTATAGTCATGGCAAAAGCAATAGCTAACGGGAGTTAACCTGTTAGTATCTGCGGAAGCTTGCCATTCTTTTTGTTATTTTGGAACACGATTGAAACTGTA
Source organism: Camelina laxa (assembly GCA_024034495.1). Lineage (NCBI taxonomy): Eukaryota > Viridiplantae > Streptophyta > Magnoliopsida > Brassicales > Brassicaceae > Camelina > Camelina laxa. Next base: position 5,764 of record JALLKC010000244.1, on the reverse strand, counting down.
AATGGTTTGTAATAGTCGAAATGGCTTAAACTTTCATTATGTCTCGTATTTATATTAGTAGAGAATTTTTTTATGAATATACCCTAGTATTTAAGAGTTAATCATATCGTGTACCAAGATTTGGTAAGTTGCCGAGATTTTGGTGTAAATTTTCAATTACGTTTTTTTTAAATTAACTGCATATATACTTTTATAGAAGATATTCTAAGATTGAATTTTTCTAATAGGAACAATATAGTTTTAATGTTATAAGGGAAGAAATAAAGTATGTGCTAATTACGTGGGTAGATTTAGTTTGATTTAATGGCATATACAAACGAATATCGTGTTACCATATCTTTTGTTTCCGATTTTTTATTTGTTAATAATCATCTAATATTTATTTGGCTACTACACTTAAATAATCTGTTTGATTCCGATTTTTTGACTAAACGTATAACGTATAAAATCTGTTTGGCTCCACAATTCCTCATTAATTATTTTTGTTTGGCTCCATGATTTATAGATATCCTTATTATGTTTTGAATGGCATTTCATGTAATAATTTCTTAATCTATGTTTTTTATTAAAAATGCTTCCCTTTTAATAGTATAGATTTTCAAATCTAAATAAACACTGTGAAGTATAAAAATGATACATATTTTGGAAAAAAAAACATCTTGTAGAACATCCGAGAATATTTTTTTTTCTGTTTACATGTAAACTTTATAGCCATATTCTTGAACTTACAATAACAAAAGATAAAAAGAAAGACGATTTTTTATTCAAGTTTTGTCAATCTGTTTTAGCAAGGATACTGACATTGGCACAAATTAAAATTACCAAGGGAATTACAAAATCCACGTCCACCACTATATTTTTGTGCGCAGTTCGTATCACAACATTTCTCAGGACAATTTTCACTGCACATTGTACTAGTTCCACCGTTACAAACTTTAGGGGGTGAAGGGGGTGAAGGGGGTGAAGGTGGCACACACTCGTAAGTGCATGTGCACAAAAGTACCCCATATTGTCCGTCGCATCTGCTAATGCACGATGGCCCGTACTTGGCCTTACACCTTTCGTCGCAGTTTTCACAAGTGCCTAGGATATCGTTGCATGGCTCTGCTCTTGTCTGATTCACAACTAGAGCAATATTGTAAACCTCATTAAATTTTAACATACCAGTAAGAGTATATGCACTCTAGAAATCAGGTACATGTAAACAGTAATAATGAGAATTCATTTTAAATAAAAACTTTTTTTACTCTACTCTTAATTTTAATAGAATACGTGACTATTCCCCCAAAAATGTTATTTCGTTTTCTTTTCACCCATTGTCATGTGAGTGTGACATGTTATTAATCTAATGGAATATGACAAGATATACAAAATATATAATGTACCTGCCACAAATATAATAAGCAAGCTGACAAGGAATACAAGTGAACCTGTCCTCTTCATCCTTTCACGTTTTCTAGTTTTCTTCTTCACGACCTTTTGTCTCTGTAAGAGAATTGATTAGTTCATCTATTTATAAACCTATGTAGGAAAAATCGATTTCTTACCGCAAATATCGTAAGAAAATGGTAAGAAATCACGTAAGAAATCATAAATTATAGGAATTTTCGTAGAAAATGTGGTAAGAAATATTTGACCAATTTTCTAAAAAATATTTGTAGGAAAATATTTCCTATTATTTTCTTAGTATAATGTTTTACCAAATTAGTACGTATGTACATGTAAAAAAAAAAAAAAAAAAAAAATCTCGGATCAAAATTTATGTGGCCTTTTTAGTTTGGTTCATTGGAACAATGTGATCCACAAATCAAGAATATAGTAGTAAATTTTATAGCCATATTATTGAACTTACAATAACAAAAGATGAAAAGAAAGAAAATTGTTTGTTCAAAAAAATTTCAACCAGTTTTAGCAAGGATACTGACATTGGCACAAATTAAAATTATCAAGGGAAGTACAAAATCCACGCCCACCATTATATTTTTGTACGCAGTCCGCATCACAACATTTCTCAGGACAATTTTGACTGCACATTGTACTAGTTCACTTCCACCGCTGCAAACTTTGAGGGGTGAAAGGGGTGAATGGGGTGAAGGGGTGAAGGTGGCACCCTCTCGTAAGTGCATGTGCCTAAGCTGTCGTTGCATGAATCTGCTCTTGTCTGATTCACAACTAGAGCAATATTGTATACCGTATTAAATTTAACATAACAATGATAATTTTTTTAAGAAAAAAATTAATCTTTCTTTTCATCCATTTCCATGTGAGTGTGACATATGTATGTAATTTCTCTTCTATCTAATGGAATATAACAATCGAAAGTATACAAAATATATAAAGTACCTGCGACGAATATAATAAGCAAGCTAATAATGAATATAAGCGAAGGTGTCCTCTCTCTCCATACTTTCACGTTTTCTAGTTTCCTTCTTAATGTCTTCTGTAAGATAATTGATTAATTCATTATTATAAATAAGCTGAAGATTTTGAACAAAAGAAAAGAATTTGGAGATAAGGAAGAGGATTCGGAAGTTTTTAGGCTTCATTAAAAACCTTGTCAAGAAAACCCAATGGGACAAAACTTGACAAAGGAAAAAGAGTGCAAAAGCAACACTTATCCCTTTAATCATGGTTATAAATATATTGGTCTAAGGATGTTATGTAAAGACTAAAGAGAGTTTGCCAAAAAAAAAAAAAAAAAACTAAAGAGATAACTAAATTTGAACTAATTAAATGCATAAATCACTCCATGAAATCTATACCATTTTAAAATTAATAAAAAATCCTATATATATTGCCTTTTTATTCAAGATTTTTTGCAAGATTTCATTATTGTTTCGATTTAAAGTTTTAAACAGAGGATTAGCACTCTATTAATCATGTTTAGAAGAAGAAAATCAAGCATATTGTCAAAAGAAAAAATTAGTTGTAAAAAAACACATTCTTTTTTCTAATATATTAAATATTTGAAGTAAGTAATAGAAATAGATATATGAAATGAAAAACATTTATATCTTCATTTTTATAGATATAATTTTTTTAATTTTTTTACTTTTTTCATATAGTTTTTCAATCCATTAGTATGAATTTATAAAGTCAATACATATTTTTGTAGTTAATCTGGCCTCACAGGATCTGTTATATTCTTAATAGTGTCACAAATTTTTTTTTTTTTTGGACATACATATGATTCATTCCATTAGAACAGAACACAACATACAAAATAAGGACCATAGTTTAAAGACAGTAAAGATAGGCAATCCCCAAAGCCAATACAACAAATAAAAAGAGGTAATTAACTCTATCTTGAAATTCAATGTGTTTCACGGCTTGAGGAGGATTTCTTGAAGCAGCGTTCTAAACTTCACTGGCTCCAAGTCGGTGATCACAACAACCGTGTTTTCCACAATGCGGTTAAGATCTGTGCGCTCATGAACTCTATCCGTGAAATTCAATGTGTGGATGGCTTGGTGGCTACCACACAGGAATCTATCAAGCATGAGGCTGCGAGTTTCTTCTCGGAATTTTTTGGACACATTCCCTTGATATGAATGATCTACTGTGACACTCTTTAATCTCTCTCTACTCCGAGTGAACAAAATGCAGACATGCTCGTTCGTGAGGTTACTGAGAAAGATCAAATGTGTATTGTTTTCAATGCCTGCAAATAAAAAGCCCAGGTCCAGATGGTTATACGACTGAATTCTACAAAACTGTCTGGCCTATTATTGGTAAGGATTTCACTTTTGTTGTTCCGTCTTTTTTCCAGAAGGGCTTCCTACCTAAGGGTTTTAATACCACTATTCTAGCTTTGATTCCTAAAAAGAGGATGCTAGAGGGATGAAGGATTATAGACCTATCTCCTACTGCAATGTTAATATACAAAGTGATTCAAAAATTCTTGCGAACCATCTCAAAGGTCTGCTCCCGGAGACCATTGTTTCAAACCAAAATGCCTTCGTTAAAGACCGACTACTCATGGAAAATGTCTTTTAGCCTCTGAACTGGTCAAGGACTATCACAAGGGAGGACATCTCTCCTCGCTGTGCAATGAAGATCAGCATCTCCAAAGCCTTTGATACAGTTCGTGGTCATTCCTTCTCATACATTGCAGGGCATTGTATTTTCTTGAACAGTTTATTCTTGGATACGGCTCTGTATCTCCACCGCTACCTTCTCGGTCCAGGTGAATAGAGAGCTGGCTGGATTTTTTGGTAGTGCAAGAGGACTGCGGCAGGGTTGCTCCCTATCTCCATACATATTGTCATTTGTATGAAAGTTCTCTTTCACCTGATTACAAAGCCGCTGCAGAGAATAGGTTTGGTTATCACCCTGCTGTCATACCCTCCTCCTTACCCACTTATGTTTTGCTGACGATCTGATGGTGTTTGCCGATGGTACTCAGCGGTCTATTGAGGGTGTAATTCAATTTTTTGATGAGTTTGCTAGATACTCCGGTCTGAGGATCAGTCTCGAGAAGTCCACATTGTATATGGCCTGAGTTTCCCTGCTATACAAGAGGCAATTCAAACAACTTTCCTTTTGAGGTGGGTACATTGCCAGTTCGTTACCTTGGCTTGCCACCCTCACCAAGGCAATGACAGGTAACGACTATGCTCCACTGTTGGCAAATTATTCGACACAGAATTCTTTCATGGACAGGTCGGTTCTTGTCCTATGGGGACGGTTACTACTTATAAAGTCGGTCCTCATGAGTATCACACATTTCTGGTCCTCTGCTTTCCGCCTCCCAGCTAAATGTCTCAAGGAGATCGAAAAACTATGTTTTGCTTTCTATGGAGTGGACCTGACCTGAAGGCTCACTCTGCTAAGGTTGCTTGACATATATTTGCTTACCTCACTGTGAGGGTGGACTAGGACTAAGCCACTAAAGGAGATCAATACCTTTTTGTGGTCTAAAGCTCATTTGGCGTTTACTATCAACAACATCTCTCTGGGGACAGTGGGTCCACATCTACTTGATCCACCAAATCTCTTTCTAAAAGTTACTGATTCACCTGTTCACGGTTCGTGGATGTGGCAAAAATTACTAAAGCTCAGAGAACTAGCCAAAGACTTCCACCACAAAGATATACAAAATGGTCGGTCCACATCATTCTGGTATGATCGATGGTCTCCCATGGGATCACTATACGACTTGTTAGGCAGCATGGGATGTATTGAGCTTGGAATTCCTAAGCATGGGACAATAGAATCAGTAATGCTCACTCACAGACTCAAGAGGCGCAGAGTGGATATCTTAAACCAGGTGGAAAAAGAAATTGCTACCGTCAAAGCCAAACAGAAGCCGCACATTGCAGATGTGCACCTGGAAATGGAAAACAGGGTCCAATCAAAGTTCTGCACTCGTGATACTTGGACTCAACTTCGTATAGCGATACCGTCTGTCCTTGGGCCATGGCGTATGGTTTGACAGGCCACACCTAAATTTTCCTTCATTACCTGGTTGGGAATGCTCAATAGACTTCTACAGGCATCGTATGTTAAGGTGGAATGGAAACGTTGATCCTCTTGCTCCTCTGTACTATATCCGCGGAAACACGAAATCACATCTTCTTTAGTGTTCTTACTCACAGCCACGTTTGGAGCAAGTTAACAAATGGATTTCTGGCCAACCATTCCACAGCGGAGTGGGATACACTCCACGACACTCATCTCCGACACCACCCTTGATAAGACCTCTTTGTTGTTTCTCAGATACCCTTCCAGGTAATGGTACACTCTATCTGGCAGGAGCGTAACC
>JALLKC010000243.1:0-60644 GCA_024034495.1 Camelina laxa | reverse complement strand
ACTTATAATATGTCCAACAAAAACTGTTAATATTATAATACCTGTATGTAGTTGCATGCCAAATGCGAACGGTGCCATCTTCAGAACCAGTGATTATAATTGGAAGCTCTGGATGGAAACATACTGCAGATACATTGTGTGTGTGCCCTTCAAGGGTCTGGACACAACTTTTTGTTTGATAGTCCCACACCTGATTCCCGAAATATAACTAGTAAAAAACCTGAAAGCACGTACTGTCCAGTCGAAATGTATCATCTAAAGAGTATTGAACAGATGCAGACCTTAGCAGTGTGATCATCAGAGCCGGTAATTAAATAAGGCTTATCACCACCGGTGAAATAATCTACACAATTGACTCCTTTCTGATGGGCATCCAATGTAAAATTTGGGTCTGGGGAACCAAGATTCCAAATCTGAAGATGAACATGCATGTAAGCATAGAATGAGCTATCACATTCAGAACCCTAAGCGGACTAAACCATACTCAAGTTCCAAGGTTAGACCATTTCAATACCTTTATGGTACGATCAAGTGATGCACTGGCAAAAGTGTTGGTGTCTTTTGGATTAAATGTGACTTGCATCACATAGTGCGAGTGTCCCTCGAATATCTGAGTGCAAGCCCAACCCTTTTCCCAGTCCCAAAGCTTTATGAGCATATCATCAGAAGATGACAGCACATATGGAAGGGTTGGATGAACAGCCACACACCTAATGTAGTCTGAATGAGCCTCAAACACTTTAACCTTGTCCATGGTATTGTAGTTGTATACACGGATATACATATCATCAGCTCCTGCCACAACCCATTGCTTTCGCGCTATAAACTTGGCCGACCGAACTGCAAAGTCATAAAGATATCAGAATAATTAACAAACTAAACACGATTACTTAGTACATAGAACAATTTAAACATTATAACTAAAGACGCAAAAAGAAAGAAAGCTGTATACCTGGTAATTCGGTCACCTCAAAGGATTTCGCCATCACCTGAGGATTAACAAGCAAGATTCAGATCAGACGAAATTCCAATAATCATTGAAACAGCATAAAATTATAGAAACACACTGCGAAAACCACAGATTACAGAAAGAAAAGAACCTTTCAGTTGCACCTTTGGTCATTACATTTCACAAATTGTTCACTGTAGTAAACGTGCATAAGAAACAGATAAAAGAATATATAAAATTATTCACCCACCTGTGTCTGGTAGTTCCAAATACACAAGGTTCCAGAATACAAACTTCCAAGAATCCTGCGAGACAATTTTTTCCCCATCCTCGTTAGTAGCAGAAAAAATAAAGGTACAAAACTTTGAAAGCACAATCAAATTCTAAAAATTACCATGGTTCTGTTGGATGCAGATCCACAGATTTTACTCTCTCGGACCTTTGAGCTAATTTTCTCTGATCCAAAAAACAAAAACAAAAAAATTACCAACACAGCTAAAAAGACAGAGTCAAAGTACGAAATTGAAACCTATATGGATCGAAACAATACCTTGATTTCAAGTCTGAGAGGCTATTTCAACAAAAAGAAAGAAAGCAGTAGTCAGTACGATACTAAACAAAGAAGATCACGAATTACAAACAGTAAATGAAAAAAAAAAAAAAAAAAAACACTCCAAACAGCAAATTTTACCAAAATAATTCCACAAGGATCAACAAGGAACTTTAACCAAACAAATGTTATACAGAACAGCTAATAGCATAAACCCCAAAAAAAACTCCAGATCTTCTCAAAAATGCAACAGCCAATGATCATTATTCAATTTCAGAAAACAAACGTCAAGAGACTACACTCGATTTCACGCCATCGGGATTAAAAATTCGAATCAGATTAGACAAATCGAAGAAAAGCACACGATCTGAGATTCAACAGGTATCACTCAAATTACGGTTACCTATAGAAGAGAATGTACGAAATCGAGATCGAAATCGTAAACAGATTTACTCGAGATCTGGAAAAAGAAAAACAAAAACAAAAGTAGAGGAAAGATTCGCACTACTCACCATGATTACAGATTAAGCGGAGGAAGGCTTGTGTAGCCTTCGGATCTCGTATTATCGCTTAAATCTGCAAATCGGAAGATCGAAGAACCAACGACGTTTAGCTCGCCCGGTGTGATGAAAATAACTTAAAATCAGAAAAATAGAAATTCTTAAGAACGACTGTGAGAATTTTACGAAATTGCCACTGCATTTTGGGCCTTTTAAAAGCCCATTTCTAAAAGACCTATGCCCAAAGTTAGGAAACCTCTTGCTTTGCGCCCTATTTACACTAGTCTTGGCAACTGTGTAATGCGTAGCAAATTTATAGAATTTGCGATTTACTTACTGCGTCAACGTACTACTGAGCAGATATAGTTTCCGAAGCTCTCAGATGATTGTTGTTGCTAGTTTTGCTTCATATGTAAAAGTATAGTTAACCTTTGGGTCTTGAAGCAATTGCGTGAATACCAAAAAGGTTAATCTTAAAGCATCAATGAAGCTCAAAAGATTACTAGCTACTCTAAAGTCTAAACTAAGAAAAATAAATATTTTTCATTTTTTTGCTTATATCTGACTATTGAGAGAAGAGCATACAGTTTAGTAAAACTCCGACTCTAGGTAGATGTACAATTGGAGACGTTTCAAATAACCATAAGTAAACCAAAGAACAGCAGATTACTATACTCATCAAGTTTTTAGTAGTCAATTATTTATATTAGTCATGTCATAACAAAAATGACCGCATAGCGCAGTGGATTAGCGCGTCTGACTTCGGATCAGAAGGTCGTGGGTTCGACTCCCACTGTGGTCGTTTTATTTTCTTTCACTTTTTCTCTATTATTAATTTGATCTTGAGACTTTCTTTATGATTTTTTTTTAATTTATTTTACAAAATTACAAACCATTTATTTTAGAAAAATATATGAAAAGGATAAATCATGATTAGAGTGATGAGAATATTTTATCAAGTAGGAGGAATTAGTTAATACTGAATTTTGATCAAACAAGTATCGGACTTTCTTGCTCTATTATTAACGTACTGATATTTCAAATTTTTGTAACAATATATCTGTAACCTCAAATCTACAATTTACTTCCATTTCAATTTTTTCTGTCTTTTTTAAAAATAATAATAATCAAATAATTAATTATGAATATAAATTTTTTCCTAACACTAAATCTAAATCCTAAATATTACACCTTTCCTCCTAAAAACTATATATCTAAAATAGTCAATCCAAACAAAAAAAAATATAATTTTACATTATAAAAAATTAATTTTTGTATTTTTAATATTTTAAAATTTAATTCGTATATTTTAACAAAAATTAAATTAATAGAGGTTTTTTAGAAAACAAAATTAAAAATATAGTATTGTGACAAATTTTTCAATAATCATTAATCAAGGATATGATTAAATTTAATATTTAAAAGTTTGAAGTTGACTTTTTTTTTTTTTTTAAAGGTGGAGGCGGTAGATGTAGTCATGTAGATAGTGTACCCCCGGTATACATATTTTTTTGAATATAGGGAAGAATTCATCTTTCTATACATTCTAAATTTAAACATAGTGAACTATTCATTAGCCTCTCTTTCTATTTTAAGAAAAAACCTAATTTTGGAGGTTTAAAAGGTTAGGATGAAAGTTCCTTTCAATTTCTCCATTGTTTTTCAAAAAAAAATTCTTCTTGTTAGTAAAAATGGTGATGGACAGAGAAGAAAGGAGAAGAAAAATAATGGAACGAGGATCCGATCGTTTGGCGTTAATCACAGGCCAAATACATAACTTTGATCCTTCATCACCGTCGTCTTCTTCCTCATCATCAGCTTCTCACAACCGCACATACAGCGAATCTAGTTTCATGCCACAAACTCAATCGGCCCATCATCTAATTCAAGAAAGCCCTTCTCTTAAGTACCATTTCAAAGGTACGTACACAAATTAATTAAAACTATATATTTCTTTATCTCTTTCTTATAACATTCTTCGCATGATAAAAATTTATACATGTTGAAAAATATTAACATAACTTGTAACACAATTTTGCGTGTGGAACCATCGAGACTTGAATTTGTTAAAGGTTTATTATTGTCTTTGCTACGTATGAAAGCAGAGGAAGTAAAGGAAAGATCAGAAGAACCAAAACTTTCATCGAGTGTCCTTAGCAAACCCTTAAAAAGTGAACCAATTGCAAAACCAGAAGAAGCAACAAGATCAGTAAAGAGTCAGAATCAACGACCTGGGAGTTACTTCAGCTCCAAGAAACTCAACGCTAGCATCATAAGCTCAGAAAGAACCCGGAGTTTGAGCTCTCTCGCAATAGCTGCGTTTGTGATTCTACTCCCGAGATTGAACATTATAAGCTCGGGCAGTGTCTTGGCTTTGAGACCTCTTTGGCTCCTGATTCTTACAGATTGTGCTATTGTAATGTCTCATCTCACCATGGAAGCATCTGGAGGAGGATTGAGCCATGAGATGGAAGAAGAAGGAAAGGGTAATAACGGTGAAAACTGGTCTGATGCTGAGAAGCTTCTAGAAAGAGGAGTTGTTGTGTATCAAGCTCTTCGTGGAATGTTCATAGATTGTAGTCTTTATATGGTTGTTGTTATTTGTGGAGACTCTCTTCTTTAAGTTTTTATTTGTTTTCTTCGTTTTTTCTTCAGATCCACAATTTTGATCGTGTCACCTTCTATATGGAAAATAAAAACTGATATCTTTTTCACTTTCATTTCAATTTCTTGGAGTATTTCTTTTGTCTTCATTTTTTCTTGCCTTATGATTTCGCCGGGACGTCTCAGTTATTTTATAACAAAGGTAATGATTACTGCTTTTTAGTTTTATGTATCTTTCCTTATCTTCAGTAGTTCTACTAGAAAATAATATTATCAATAATACTTTAATTCGAAGTATTAAAAAGTTAGGCCAAAACTTACAAACATCATATCCAAAACAAAGAAGAAAATAAAGAGGTATAGCTGCTCCTTTCAATCTTGATATAAAAATAAAAACATGATACAAAAGTAAAGTTATTTCAAATTTTTTTTTTTTTTAAAAAAAGAAGAAGCTAGTGTCTGATAACAACTATTAGTAAAAGTAAAAAAGATAGGTTTTTGTTGTTGTGATATATGATCTAAAAATGGTAAGTTTATCTAAAGAAGATGAGTGACAATGAGAAACCCAAAGAGAGAGGAAGTGGTGATGTCGTAATCGGCCCACTCCCACCGCTTATCATCTCCAATCACTTCATTTCCTCTTTACCATATAAATCTTAAAATCTTTAAATCCTTTTTTGGTTTCATATAAAGAGAGTATGGTCCACCATTTAACATATTTCACCAGAACATACTTTCATAATATCGTTTTACTTGCAAAATTCATAACAATATCTATAAGGAATTATGTCATCAAATTATCTCCTTAAAAAGATTTATATCGGATATACACTAGAACAAATTTCTGACCTCATGGTTTCTTTCTGAACACAACTCTCAAGACGTGCATCAAAACCATTAGCCACGTGTGAACCTTTCGATTTTTTGTTTGGCGACAACTCTTCTACACAATACCTAAAAGATAAATATGTAATTAAATCATTTTTAATTTCCAAAAGAGTGACTAGTTATGTTACTATTGTTTTTTTTTTCTTTTGTCATCAAGAGTGACTAGTATTTATACTCGACGTGTCTCTTCTTTTCGTAAACCACACACACAACATCTTGTTAAATAAGAAGAATATTTTAAATTTTGTTTTTTGTTGAGTGTGAAACAAAAAAATGTGTTACAAAATTCTTCCACCTCTTCTTATTCCTTCGGGGAGCTTCCACGAAAATACTCCGGTGGCAGAAGTGACGACAGTGGCAACGTCAGAGGTGGAAACCACAGCTACTCACCGTAACGGTGGCGGTGGAAAGAAGAAGTGTGTATGTTCACCGTCGAAGCATCCAAGATCGTTCAAGTGTAGGTATCATCAACATGAATATCAATGGCTTCCTTCATCTTCTTCTTCTTCTTCTTCTTCTTCTTCGACTCTCCACAAATAACACATGTCATCCAATTCATCATGTAATCAATAATTATAGTTTTTATATTTTATTACTCATGGTTATTTAATTTGAGTATTTCAATCAAAGTAGAAATTGTGTTGTGTGGTTCTTGTTTTTTTTTTTTTGTATAACGATGTTGTTTAATCCCCCAAAATTCTAAAACTCGGCAGCAATATTCGTTTTAAAGTAATACGTGGTTACTATGGTTTCTCTATAATTAATTGTTTTGGCTTCTAATCGATTCAGAAAAAAAAAAAACAAAATTGAGGTTACGTTAGTTAATCAACCGTGTGAGACTTCACATGTATTTAAGGCATTTTCACATGGTCTAATCAAATTATTTAACGATTAATCTTATAATGAGAATATGAGATATTGTGTCGAGATGGATTGGTAACAAAGTTGTCACATCTCGAAACTGATAAGCGATAAGGAGGAAATATCAAATGCATCTATGGCTAGAGAAATGTGGGAAAGCACATAATTTCATTAGTGAACATTCATTAACACTAACATATGTGAAGGTTAATCATCATAGGCTCATAGCCCATGAATGTAATTGATCTCGTCGATGATATACAGAAGAGTCAACCCATTCTGGTACATGTAAAAAGTTCCCCGCACACAAACTAATTTAAAAGACACGTTGCCTCAATGATTTGGTTTGGTTTGGTTCAAGACAAGACTCATCATCTTTTATTTTGTTTTCTTTCTATTCAAATCATTTAAAGTAGGCAAACGCTATATTTTAGGATTGATTTGAAGCTATATCCTAATTTTTATAACAAATATAAATCGACATTATAAATATTTAGTATTTGAAAATACTTTATATTATATTTAAATAATATTTTTGTCCTTAATTACCACAAGATTACTAGTAACACTTTCAATATAATAAAAAGTTAGGATAATACTCCAACTTTAATCTTAGTAAGTATAGTAGCATTTTTGATGAGGTGAGGTGTATAAGTTATAGTTGCATAAGTAGTAAGAGGGGTCTCAAAATCATCTGGACTTGGTAGTTGTCCTCCATATACATAAAATCTTAATTAATTAGGAGCTATCTCAATATTTTTTTGTAATTAAAAACTAAGATGTATTTATTTAAGATATTACTATACCATTTGTTTTCTTTCATAAAGACTTGTCCTAAACTAAAGAAGTCCTCTCAAAATATATATGATCCAAAGTATAATTATGATGTAATGCATGATTCGAGCTACATAAAAATTAAGTATATAGCAGCATATTTAATTTTTTTTTAAAGTGATTAAAATTCTCAAAAATTATTACAAATTTATGGCGATCAATCAGTTTTAATAGTTTTATTCTATTAAATCTTAATTATATTTTTAATAATGTATAAAAAATATAAGGAAGAAGAAAGAAAGAAGGAAGAAGATTTATTATAAAAAATATAAGGAAGAAGAAAGAAAGAAAGAAGAAGATTTACTTTTTTTTTTGGTCAAAGAAGAAGAAGATTTACTGAAGTAAGCAATTTGAGGTTGCTGATTAGAGTCAATATCATCAGCTAGTTGTACAATGTGAACCAATTCTTTATATTTTTCTTCTTCTTTTGCTTTAAGTTGCTTAATTTGCTCCAAAAATTATCCATGGTGCTTATTATGACTAGTCATGTTTTGTTATAGATTGGATTCCTAAAACCTGCATCTGCCTCATCCATATATTCATGAAACAAAAAAAATTAACATCAATTACTTCAAATCATCAACTCATATATTAGTAGGTAATTATGTTTCAAAAAAGAAAAAATGGCATAAATTAAAGCATTCACACAACAATACTACATAAATTAGAGCATCATTTACTTAAGTAAAGCTTAAAAATAAATAAAAATGTCTTTTGGTAAATTTTTTATCTTAAGAAGTATACAATAGTATACCGTAAAATTGAGTGTTCTTGTAAAATTTGGTATATTTATAAAATCTCCTTATATTTAAAAGTACAAAAAGAAATGGTTAAATAAAAATTACAAAAAAAACTTAGCACAAGCTAGCACAACAAACTGTTTTATTCTAAAAGAAAATTATTTAAATCGGTATTAGAGTTTTTTACAAACACTTATGAATTTGATTATTTTGAAAACTGTAAATATAAATTAAATTTTTACAACTGGTGAAAATCCGTTAAAATTGTTTAATTTGATTTTGTTTTAGTGGAAATTTTTATGGTATTTCTGAAATTTCAATGTATAATCTAAAAGAAATTCTAATGAGTGGCCACCACACATAGCACTATATTTGTGCTTTGTAGTATGAATGGTTTAAATGTGGTCTGGATTTCGGTTCGATTTCAAATTTTAGTAATAAACATATAAATGTCCTTAATTTTTCAAGATAAAATAATTTAAAATTGGTGTTAGTTCTTTTGTTGGATTGATGATCACGATTCATATTCGATTTCTCATACAAAAGTTGCATTCAGTTAAACTGTATTGCGCGATGTACAATTCGATTTCTAATATTGTCGAAAATTTCATTCGGTTGGGATCAGGTCGGTTTATTACTTTATTTTAAACAACACTTTAATCTACAAATGGGCTATAGACTGATCAGTTAAGGTTTAAGTGGGCTTTAATTGAAAGCCCATACCCGAACATGGCGAAGCGCCGATAAAAAACGCCAACTCCGACTAAGAAATACAAAGAAGACGGAGACGAAGAAGAAGAAGAAGAAGACGAAGAAGAAGAAGAAGAGTGGAATGAATCGGAACTAACGAGGAGAAGAATATAAGATCTAGCTATCATGTCAAAGAACACTGAATCTTCATCTTCACTTCCTACTCAAAGGTATAAGCTTTATGGTACTCTCTGTGGTCTTTTTTATATTCTTCGATCAAACTCTCGCTTCGATCTCGTTTACTATGGCTTTTTCCTGCTTGGGTCATTGTAAAGTACTGAACTTTTCTGTTAACAATGAACCGAATTCATTAGTGTTCTTTGCTCTGCTGACTTACTGATTTTGAGATCGATTCATTTGGTTATGTCTGTCTCAAACTCCAATCTTGATGTGTTTATGATCTTTGTTCTCCATGTCTTGGTTTCAATCTCTTTGCCTTATATGATTATCTTGGATCAGTTTTACCAGTTCTTGTTCAATAAACGAGTGATACACATTGGCTCTGTAGAGCATTTCATTACAATCTGTCAACTTCAGATTTGTAATTTTGTGTTCCCATATGACTCATCCTACCTCATTTGCACGTTTTCTTTTGTAAAGTGGTTCTGTGGTCCTTTCTTTGCCCCATTTTCGTTTTGTGGCCGTGGTCAACTTATGAACTGTGTGGCTTTTTCTTCCGCTGGTCTTTAGTTTATTGTAGTATCAATCTCAGAGTACATTGATTTGCATATTAAAAAGCTATTATGATACTATGTTGCGGCTTTGTTTCGATTTAATTACTTGCTTGGTTTTGATCTCTTGCGTTTTTGCTTTGACAGGTTGTTAGGTAAAGTGGCATTGATCACTGGAGGAGCCACTGGGATAGGAGAGAGCATTGCTCGTCTGTTCCATAAGCACGGCGCTAAAGTCTGCATTGTTGATTTGCAAGATGATCTCGGAGTTGAGGTATGTAAAAGTCTGCTTAGTGGTGAGCCGGGGAAGGAGACAGCTTGTTTCATCCACGGTGATGTTAGCAAAGAAGGCGACATTAGCAATGCGGTTGACTTTGCAGTCAAGCAATTCGGAACGCTTGACATACTTATCAACAATGCAGGCTTATGCGGAGCACCATGTTCTGATATCCGTAACAGTAGTTTGACTGAATTTGAGAAGATCTTTGATGTGAACGTGAAAGGAGCTTTTCTCGGGATGAAACATGCAGCTCGTGTAATGATCCCTGAGAAGAAAGGTTCTATAGTTTCCTTGTGTAGTGTGGGAGGTGTCTTGGGAGGTGTTGGTCCGCATGCTTATGTTGGTTCCAAACACGCTGTTCTAGGCTTGACCAGGAGTGTTGCAGCCGAGCTTGGACAGCACGGGATACGTGTGAACTGTGTTTCGCCTTATGCGGTTGCAACCGAACTTGCCATGGCTCATTTGCCAAAGGAAGAAAGAACGGAAGATGCATTTGTTGGTTTCAGGAATTTTGCGGCTTCGAACGCGAATCTAAAAGGAGTCGAACTGACGGTTGATGATGTAGCCAACGCTGTTCTGTTTCTGGCGAGCGATGAAGCGCGGTACATAAGCGGAGATAATCTGATGATTGATGGAGGATTCACTGCCACTAACCACTCTTTTAGAGTCTTCAGGTGATAATACATTTTGCTAATGGATGTCGTTGAATTGTTTTAAAGTGTTACTTTTAGCATTAGCTGAGAGATTTGTATAAACATATTTGTTTGATGTGTTACAATTTCTTTTTGATAATGCTGTTTACTAAACAACGATTTAGTGAAACCAAACATAATCTCTTGTGCTCTCCAGATCAAGTGCTACAAATGTGAACCAGTCTGATCATTAGCGTATAGGAATGTAATAATTTGATTATTGATAACTATTGTGAGTTGTCTAAACGACTAAACGATTTATATTCAAAAACAAAAACCGCATTCTTGTTGGTGTGAACAAGACTTTAATGTTCATATTCTTTACCATGTAAATCTTGTTTTTGTTCCGAATAAAATACCAAATAACAAAAACAAAAGATATATTTTTTTTTTTAAAAACCAACATTTATTATTCTTCCATCCTCTATAGAATACACTGTATATCACAAAAGTAATCATTTAGTAGAGATAAAAAAACTCTTGAGTTAACAAAAAAGAAAAACAATTTACCGCATAATCTCTTGTTGCTCTCTAAAAGTAAATCAAATGCTGTAAAACCAACATTTTTCTCAAAAATCCGAGTGGCCTCTAAGAATATAATATTTTAAATATTAGTTGACTCTCTATTCTCTAGTAGCATTACAAAATTACATTTGAAACAAAAATTACAAAAAAAAGGATCTGAAATTCTGAATACAAAAAGAATATCATAATGATGATGTCTCTTGAACTAGACAGGACAACAACTTTGACGAGATATTGTCTGATTAACTGTATATACTTCACTCCCACATGCCACTTTTGCCTGTTTCATCAAAATAATTAAAACAAACAAAAATCATTAATCTGATACGTATGAAATTGTATCCAATATATTGTCTCACATCTACAACTAATTACTGATTATCTATCTAATCTAGAAAGTCTAATTAACAATGATGAGAATTTAAAATCAGGAATTAATCATTTGCGTAAAAATCTAGAGTTCCTTACTTTAAAGGGAAACGGAAGAACCAAACGCCAAGTTTTCCGTTAGTCTCCGTAACGGTGTCAAACTCAACGGAGCCTTTAGCCAAATCGTGAATCAAGTGAATGACGTCAGGAAACACCGTGACGCCGTCAAGCTCCGTCTCCAGGAAGCTTCACTTTACCGTCCGCCGGTGATATAGTTTTTTGTCAATGCTTTTGTGTTTGTAGTGATTAGTTAGTGGTTTTTGATTAAAAATGTTTAAAAATCTCAATTACTTACAATTCTGTTTTCATTGTTTTTTTTTTTGTGTTTCTACCATTGGGGTTTATTTTCTGTAAGCCTTAAAATTATGTTGGTTCATTGGGTCTTTAGTGGTATGTATTGGGGGTTGGAATGACTTTGTTCCCTCTGAAAATATAATGTCTCGTGAACGGATAGCAGAGAAGTCATTTTTGTGATCTACATGACAGTAAGAGTTTTGAAACTATTTCTTTGATACTTGTAATCCTTCTTCATTCATCCTTTTCATCAATGCACAATTTTTTTTTTTTTTTTTTTTTTGTGTATTTGGGTGTTTTCCTCTTTGCTTTGCATCCGTATGGGGTAATTAGTTCTCCCTTGATGTTTTTGTTCCAGTTAAGTGTTAAGTGGTGTGCAAATCTGTTCTTTTTTAAAATTGTTTTCTTCCTTTCATTTCCTAATTAATTTATCCATTGTTTTTGGGATCTTAGTTTTAAGTTTTGTTTCGGTTGGCTCCAGAGCGTGGTTTTCGACTGGATGTGAATTGTGTGTTGTAAAATTTAATTTTCGCCTTTATGATGTTTTTATAAAAAAAAAGTTTTGGGGTGTATATTTTTGTGGCCGATTTAGTAAGTCATTCAATTTAGGTCTAATGTGAACAAAATGTAGAACTCGAATTTCAGCATATTTTCCTTCAACTAACGGTGTGTGTATCTCTTACATTTTTTTCTGTTTGGTGATGGTTTTGTCAATTGCTGGCGACTAATCTATATATACATTTTTGAAGTACATTTTGGGTTCTACTCTTTTAGTTTTGCTTATTTAAAAATTTATTTACAATCTTAATCCCTAGAAAATTGCACAAAATGTCAAAACTTAAATATGGTAAAATCAACAATAATCTTTAGTCAGTTTTTTGGTAACAACTTTATTGTAATCTTTATTATTAATTCACAATAATCGTAATCTTTCCATTATCTATTGAAGCATTCATTGTGATTGATCTAAGAATCCATTTTTGGTTTTCATATCTTAGATATTCCACTTGCTCCCCAAGCTTTTCCCAAATCCACTCCACCTTAACCATAGACACCTAATTTCTCTATAAATATCTCTTTTCGATCTCACCCTTTTACCTCATCAAGCAATTACGCCTCATTCCCTTCGTTCTCCTTAATTCATCAAATATAGCAATGACACATTCCTCAGAGATGTGATTATCCTACAAGAGCACATAGCGATTTGGTAAGATGAGTCTATAGTATGATTATTCTTTTTAAAACATATCTTTTCACAAGTATAAAGATTGATGTTGCAGTGATAGGAATATGTTAATCGTTTGAAAAGCTGATAACCCGAGAAGGATAAAAGAATAAAAACCAAATTATGTGTTGATTTATGCAATTAGACAATTCAAGCCAACCAATCATCATCCCATAATGGGATTCATCAATCAAGACATCGTCATACGGTGATACGGGTGTTATTATTTTTTCTTTGTATCTTATGCGCCTATGTTATATTAGTACTTAGATTTTGTAACCAGAAACAATGATAATATGTGAATCAAACAAAGCCAAATGAAAAAAAACTATTAAGATACATTCATGAAATCATGCCATGTAGATTGTTTTAGCAGTATTTAAGATTATGCTTACAATTCTCACATCACCTTTATATGGAGCATCTTTACTTTACAAACTAAAGAGAAGATAACTATACTCTTCAATGTATACTTAAAACTTCCAGTGAGACTTAAAAGAACGTAAACCAAAGAAAATTCACTATATATGGATCATTTAATAGCATTTTTTCTTATTCTTACAATTTTATAGTTTTCCTTACATGGCAGCATTATTACTTGAATTGAATCTAATTACCAAACTAAAGTCTCTAAGAGACGACTGTATATTCTCCACAATGGTAGTAGTTTATTCAATTCAACAACTTTGTCTTTTTTTTTTTCTTTTCTTATCAGCGATTACAAGGCTGACGAATTAAAATCGAGCCGGGTAAGAAAACACAGCGATTACAAAGTAAATACTTGAAAATTTATCAATTTCTTTTCTGAAGAGAGAGATAGGAAGACGAGAAAAACTATGGAAAGATTCCATCGAGAAATGAAGCTTCGTGTTCGTGATATAGAAACACCGACATACACAATGGACTTTGTTCATATTTATTTATAATTCCTAATTAACGGGCTATCTAAACAAATCAAATTGGTTATCTAATAACTCCAAAAATGGTTAATGTTTGGTCGAATGCTTGAAGTTAGTGTTAGTGTTAGCGTTTTACCTTTGTCATTTAAACCCGCAGTATACTACGGGACAAATTTTTTAACCCACAGTATACCGTGAGACAATTTGTTAGTGTACCGCGGGTCGTATGATATAATGGGATGGATTTGGATGAATATTTAAATAAATTTTAAAAAATTATTAACTCGGTAATATAACACGGGTAAATCATCACATTATTTTGTTAAGATCATTAATATCAAAATATTAGATATATTTAATTATATTGATTAAGTTACAATTATGTAAAATACAATTGCCCTACCACATGTTAAACAATAAACAAAATAAATAAATATAACTTAAAAATTTTTTAGTTACAAAAAATTTGTCCCGCGGTGTACCGCGGGTTAAAACCTAGTGTTAATTGAATTTTAGTTGTGTTTTCCTGATCCTCTGTAAGTGTTTGTTTTTTTTTGTTTGAGTTGTTTTTTCTTTTGATTTTTAAGTAGCTCTGTTTTTCGAAGCCGACAATTTTTGTGATCTAGGTGTCCCTGAAGCTAAAGACCTCTTTGCATATGTCTATCTCCTGGTGGTCGTTATACTTTTAGGCCTGTTTTTGAGATTGTTTGTGGGAAGTTTCTTCAATATATGTTGATCTTGTATGTTTTGTTTTTGTTGTCATGGTAAGTGGTGGACTTCTTTTTTTTTCCCAACCGTTTGTATTCTTGCTATACTTTCAGTTATGTTCTCTCGTTCTCTTGTTTAAAATTCTTTTGAAGGCGTAGGTAATGTTTATGAAGGAGGAAAACAAATACTTTTATTTTAAATTTTGGAAATTTTTAGAGGTTGGTAACATTGGTGAACCTTATTTTTTTCCTTAAGCTAAAGGATTAATTTCGAAGATATCATTTAGGTGTTCCGGGATGAAAGAATAAAGAAGGAGAGGGACGCTTCAGGTCGCACACCGGCGGACGGTGAACTGAAGCTTCCTGGAGAAGGGTTTTATTTCTACAGCATATAAAACATGTATTACTAATGGATTAGGTTTTTAAAGAAATATGAAACTGAGCTTTTAAAGAAATATAAAACAAAGAAATATGAATTGCTTAGGGGGTTGTGTCAAAAAATTGGGTTATTAAACTGAGGGAGTTGCTGACGTGGCAGCATCAAGAGTGAGGAAATGTAACTTATATATATATATATATATATATATATATATGATTAAGTCACATTTTCCTAATGATTTAATTATTTTAAAAAATCTTAGTTAAATCAACTTGATTTTGTATGTCAAATATTAATATTAGTAGTGTTGACAAATGATAAAAGGAAGAAAAGCAAAAATGTCCATTTTTTCATTCCCCTTTTTAAAAATGAGTATTTAACTTGTGTTAACACAAATTTAATTATATTTTATTAATTTCAATGTGTCCTCTTTATAACTTATCTATTATATAACCACATCATATAGTATTTTAAACTTTTTAATTTTACAAATTTTATTAAGTATATATATATATATAAGTTATAATATTTAAATAAATATGAATCGGTGTTCTTCTTACGTTAAAAATTAAAGCTTACACGTTTTGGAAAACAAAATGAGAATCATATTGTTGTTTTCTTTGTTTGCAAAGGATATTGAAATAGAATTATTTCTGTTTTCATATTGATTGCTGTTTTTTTAATTGGAATGAAATGTAAAATATTTAGGAAATAAAATCTGTAATGTTATTTTTGGAACTTTTTTAGTGATTAACTTTATAAATAGTATAACTTCAAGGGTAAAAGACCAAATGTACTTAAAAAATATTAATATTGATCTGAAGTAAAATATTAATGTAAAAAAATTGAGATGGGCAAATGAAAAAAAAAATAGAGATGACAAAATATGCATTGTATATAAGAAAAAAATTTAATAAACGGTTTGTAAAATATTAGAAGATCACTAATGTTACTTTCTTAAACTGTAAAAATGGAATTTTAAATTCAAGAAAAAATTAGCATTGTAAATACATAATTTACCAGTAGAACGGTAGAACAATGAATTTTTAAAATTTGGGATCTCTCAATATTTTGCATAATAGTATGGATCTTCAATTATTTAGGAAATCGGTCCAGATTAGGAGATCACCCAGGTATTTAGATATTAGCGAAATTGTCCAAATTTTATTGGTATACCCTATATCTTCTAATTCTCTGGTTCTTTTGATATTTATGTTGTTGTCCTAGAAATTTGGAATTGAAAAAAACGCACCTGATCTTTTGGAATTGAACCAAAGTATTAATCTTTCCACATTATAATAAAAAGAAAAAAAAAAAAAAGGAAAAAAAAAAGAAAATAATCTTCCCATATTGCTAGCTATTGATAATTAAATGAAAAAATACTTAAGTGTTACTGATACGAGAGGTAACATATAACAATGTCAATATACTACTTTTATGAAAAAATTAAATGAAAAGAAAAAAGGAAAATAATTAAATAAAAAAGGAAAAAAGGTTTATATATCTCCTTCTTAGGATTTTCTATTCTTTTTCGTCTTTTTGTTTCTGATTCTGATTCGTCGATTCGTCTTTCGTCTTTTTCTTTCTTCTGATTCGATTCCTCATCCATCTTCTGATTCTCTTTTGGATTCCTCTTCTTCTTCTCTTCTTTCTACATCTCATTCGTCATCTTCTTCTTCCTTCTTCTGATTAACCATGAAGAGTACATCCTCATCCTCGACGACCATGAAGCGCCTCCATAAGATGTTGGTGGAGATATCAATAGTTGAGGACGAGGGCGAATTAGGGTTCATCAAACCCGGGAAGAAGCTACTAAACTCTATTGACAAAGTAGAGAAGATTGTGATGAAGGAGATCGAGAAACTGAAGAGCACTCCTCAAGCAAAAGCCGAAGAGCGCGAGAAGAAGGTACGGACTTTATTGTCAATGCGATGATCTATTAAAATCATCTTCTTCTGGGTCTGGTCTGAATTTTTTTTTGAAGATTGAAGAACTCGTTGTTAGTTAACTCGTTGCTCTTATTTTTGAGTTTTAGGTTTAGGGTTTTATCGTGCTGTGTTCTTGTTTATGATGTCAAATTCTTCTCCTTTTTTATATATATATGCTTTGTCTTGGTTTAAAAGTACAATGTTTATAGTTGCAATTTTCTTTCTTGAATCTAATTTTGAATTTTGGGAGGAGGTTACTAATAAGCATTGTTGTTTCTTAGTAGTTATACCAGGCTTGCTTAGCCTATCTGAATCATACATCTGTTTGCCATAAGGCTTGCTTAGCCTGGCGGCTTATTATGGTTTTTTAAATGCAGGCCTACCATTGAGAGAAGAAGAGCAGCTGGCCGAGATGTTGAGATCCCAACTCATCAACATGGAGACTCCTGGTGACATCACTAAAGATACCTACCTCTGAGGATGTTCTTGATTCGGCGCTGGAAGGTTTGATTGACAGGTCACGGTGGATAGATAGGCCTGATGTGGCTGGCAGAGTCAAGATTCTTCAGGTTTTTCCATTGCTGTTTTGTAAAGTTTACTGCTTGGCTCTCTGTTTTATTGCTCTAGTGAGGTGCCAACTCTTACCATGTTCACCTTTCTATTTGCATCAAATGATGTCTGTTTAGCTGGTAACTGCTGTAACTACTGAATGTGCCTTTAAAGCATTGAATGCGGCGTCCTTACTTGAAAAAGAAGTAGAGGATGCGTCCGTGGCAGAGGGAAGTGCATTGGAAAAGGTTTTCTCCCTCTCTTCTCTGTCAGCAATTGACTAAGACAATATCTTAATTTGGATTCATGTAAAACTTATGTGTTCATATTTGCAAATTTACAGAAAGTTTCTGCTTTGAAAAGCCAAGTAGATGCAGCACTTATCCCAGCAGCGAATAAGGCAGATATCAGGGCTAAGATTGCTTCGCTTCAGGTTATAAGCTCTTTCAGTCCTACAGTCCGCTACTTTGTCTAGATTTCGGTGTAGTTTTCTGATCAGAGGAGTATTGAAATGGGAATTATCGTTTTTCAACTTTGCAGAATGAAGTAAGAAAAGCTCATAAGAGAGTAGCTGAACAAAACCTGAAGAAATCTGTCAAAGTAGCAACAGAGGCGGCAGAGTCTGCAGCATCAGATGGGAAGACTTTCTGCATAATCCAGCTGGATGTAGGTCTTGATGCAGCAGCTGTGCGAGAGGCTGTTTCAAAAGTCATGTTTTTAGAGCATCACTTGTACCATCTGTTCATTGAAATCAAGAAAATTAAATGAAGGTTTTTGATGAATCTTGCAGGGAATGTCGATAATGGCTTTCAGCACAGATGAAAGCACAAACAAGGCGGTTGTGTGTGCAGGAGTCCCAGACAAATCAGATCAGTTCAAGCAACTAGACGTCACAGAATGGTTGACAACTGCATTGGGTCCTCTAAAAGGCCGATGCGGGAAAGGGAAAGGTGGTCTTGCATCATGACAGGTATGAGTCCTTTTCTCTTTAGTCTCCAAATGCAGTATCCTCCACAAAGAGATTTAACATGTTGTTTTTGGTTTCAGGGAACGGATGCTTCCCAGGTGCAGGCGGCTTTGGATATGGCTTCATCATTTGCATCAATGAAACTCAACTGATTTGGTCGTGATCAGTATGGGCAGAATAACATTTTACTTGTTGATTTCATGTATACTCATTTTACACATGTTCAAGAATCTGTTGATATGTTATCAGTTGTGATGGAATTTGTGGTATCACTCTTCAGTCAAGGTGACCTATTGATGTATCCACTTGTGAGACTGTCAGTAGTTTGGGTTCAAATGGTTTTGTTTTCAAACTTTATTAATATTTTTACTCGTTGATGAAATCCTAAACAGTGATATTGCACATTTATATTCTTAGTAAAATAAATAAAAGTTAAAATTCACATTACGAAAATTTTTAAAAGTTCAAATAAACATCTCTGGTAATACGTTTTCCTTCACCATAGTTAGTTTCTTTGTTTCATTATGATTCTAAATTGGAGCCCCTAATCAAGAACTCATATTGTCAAAAATCATTTACATTTTTATGATATTTGTTTGATTTTAGAAACCTTATTTTTTTTTTTGTAGGGAGATTTAGAGCGATTTTTAAAAACTCATAGATACAAAATTTTCTATTTTATGCGAATAAACTTAATTGATTTGGTCAATTTACTATATTTTACTTTTTGAGTTTTGTGTAATTTTGTAAGGATTAACATTGCAAAGAAAAATTTAAATAAGCATAAATATAAAAATAAAACACAAAATATACTTCAAAAATATTAATATAGATATTATAAATATTAAAAAATATTGTAATTATTTTTGTATTTATAAATATTCTATTTCCTTAATTAATAATTTATTTGTCTGTTCATATAAGTTTTTTGTGTGGCCAAAAGTGGAAATTTTGTTCAATTGAAAAGTTTGATGTAACTTGATTCTAGGCATGCCTCCTTGAATCATTTTAGAGAAAAACTAACCCATAAAATATTATTTGGCTAGAGACTAGAGAGTATAAAACTGTAAATCATTTAGATGATAAATGTTTCATGTTCAAAAACCAAATCGTGGAAAACAAACTTTAATGTCTTTACACTTTAAATCTTGTTTTAGTTCAGAATAAAATACCAAATAACAGATCGTAAAAAAAAAAATACCAAATAACAAAAACAAAAGATTAAAAAAAAAAACAAATTATGATATGTATAACATGTGTTATTCCATCTTCTATATAAAATATTGTAAATCACAATTGACAATAGTAATATCATTTAGATGAGAAAAAATGTGAGATAACCATAATAAATAAAAACGAACATGATATGTAAAGAGATTATCAAAAAAGAAAACAACATAACGAAATCACATTTACGAACCATAACATGTATAATTCTATTTTCTCTATTAGGAAAAGAAAAAGAAAAAATCATATATCCCAAAACAAATAGTGATTTGCATAGATAAACTTTGGCTAAACAAAGATCATTTGGAAGATAAGAAAATCTTCTAATTGGATTCTAATTTATAAAAAAATTTGAAGACTTCAACAAAATCATCAAAAGTGAAAGATTTTTAAGGATTTTTAAAAAGTATTCTATAGTTTTGTTGATTAGTTTTCTTAAATCTTGTAAAAGTAATCCAAACAATCTCTGTATTTTTGCAATATTTTCCAAGATTTTATTTTGTAAAAAAAGTATGTAAAATCATTAACCAATAACATATAATAATTGAATTCGTTAACAAATTCATTAGATTTTTTTGTTTTATTTGAATAACACAAAATTTTTATTGATTTTATAAAAGACTGAATCCAATAACCTAAATTTATTTAAATTTTAAATGATCTTTTATAAATCACAAACTAACAACTCTACTTAAAAGATAAATCAGAAAGATAAAAACCGAATAAAATACCAAATAAGTATGATTTACAAGGAGATAACCCAAAAAATTACCAAAGTAAAAAAATTCAATTTACCGCATATCTTGTTGCTCTCTAAAATCAAATGCTTGTAAAACCAACATTTTTTCTTCGTCTAAGAATATAATATTTTTAATTTTAGTTGACTAATCTCTAGTAGCATTACAAAATTACATTAAAAAAAAAAAGATCTGAAATTCTGAATACAAAAAGAATATCATAATGATGACGTCTCTTGAATTAGACAGGACTACAACTTTGACGAGATATTGTCTGATTAACTGTATTTACTTCAATCCCACATGCCACTTTTGCCTGTTTCATCAAAATAATTAATCTGATAAGTATGAAATTGTATCCAATTGTATCACATCTAAAACTAATTACTGATTATCCATAAAGTCTAATTAACAATGATGAGAATTTAAAATCAGGAATTAATCATTTGCGTAAAAATCTAGAGTTCCTTACCTTTAAAGGGAAACGGAAGAACCAAACGCCAAGTTTTCCGTTAGTCTCCGTAACGGTATCAAACTCAACGGAGCCTTTAGCCAAATCGTGAATCAAGTGAATAACGTCAGGAAACACCGTGACGCCGTCAAGCTCCGCCTCCGCGTCAAGATAAGAATTACCAAAAGCCATCACGTGCCCGCCATCGGAGCTCACGTGACCTAACGTCTTCCCTCTGTAGTCAACGGCGACGTCAAGGTCCGTGAAGTCGAAAGAGTACACGTCAGCGTTGGATACCTTAAGCGTGACGAGCACCGTCATGTCGATAGACGGAACCGGACGGCGGTGAACGCGCACGTGGGAGATCTTGACACGTTCGATCTTGATGCGTGGATCCGACGGCCAGAAGATGTAGATGAGGATCGAGGCGAAAGATATGAGAAATATAGAGATGACAAAACGGCGTCGTGAGGTAGAAGAAAGATGTGATGATGAGATCAGAACGGTGTCGTTTGGATCGTGACTTGATGTTGAAGGTAAAGGTTTATAGTTCGGTAATGACGGAGTTGCTTTAGGGTCTTCTCCGGCCATAGCTCATGAGAGAGGAGATGTTTGGTTGGTACGGTCGATAAATATATATATATATATTTGTGACGATGTGATGTTATTTTATTTTGTTATCAGTTAAGTGAATTATTAAAGACTTTATTATTAAAAATTTTAATTTTATAAATGTTTCTAGTCTCATCTGTAGGTAGAGATTAGAAGGTTGTACTTGTACACTTTGTTTTAATAAGAACACTCAACTCCCAAACGACTAGCACCATACCCAAAACCGGTTTAAATCCCTCTTACCGGTTATAAATCGAAAAGCTATATGTGCTAAGAGTCTTATACTTAATTAAGAGGTTCCTCTTATCATATTCACCAATAATGATTTAATTTTAATTGCCAATACTCTTAAGAGTTCATACTAAGAGTTCCCATTGGAGGTGGCATGGATTTGAAGCCCTGACCACACCATCCAATTCGTTGAGCACCTTACGTCTCTCTCTCGACTTACTAAGCTCTTTCGATCCAATGGGATATGTGGAGAGTCGCCGTGCGTTTCTTAGAATGTATGTTTCTATTTCTTAAAGAAAGTTTCTTTCTCTTCTTCTCTTCCCCCATCGAATATTTTCCACACAAACGTCTCTCTTCTAAATGTGACAACAAACATTCAGGGACGACATACTTTGGCTCATTCCATTTGCCTCCGACCAAACTATCTTTATGACAGACCAAAAGAGACAAAAGGGGCAAATTCAATATATAACCCCAAAGAAATATCATAACAAAAATAGCTAGCTGACGACTAATAATGAAATGTCTTACATCAGTGACCTTGAGGACTTGTAGTTTTAGGAGAATGTTCGAGCATGAGCGTAATTAAGTAGATTTCACCACTCTGCATTATGCGTATACATCTCTAGAGATACCAGCTGATAAAAGATTACTTCCACTAGGATATGTAATCTATCCATGAGACCAAATTTTTAATGTATAGAAAACAATGTCAAGTGTTTAGACCAAAATGTTAAAATGTTAGTGTTAATGTTTAATATTCACGACCTAGACAATTTCGGTATATTCTATTGGCTTGACTAGGATTAGAAAAAGGCCAACTGTGCTGAAACTGATGACATTCGGAGTACTTTCAGACCGTGGTGAAACTGTATTGCTCAGTTTCGACATCAGGTCCGAAAGATTCTATCATGTGTTGGCTCCAGACCAAAAATTTGTGACTATGTTGATATTTATATATTATGACTGTTATAATAGTAACAATATTCACTTTTTATTGCAGTGAGTCTTGCTCTATATTCATATTGGCCAATAGAAAGGAAATATACGAATATGAATATATTCCGTTTTGATTTTTTTTTTCGGGGACTTACTGAAATTTGGTTTGGACGTCACTAATCTCTTCATGTTATTGATTATTGATAAAGGTTTCGTCAAACCTATCTGAGTCATGAAATCTTAAAGTCACACGATATAGGCAATAACTGTCAGAAGAAAAAGATTTAAGACTACTTACAATGGTGTGGGATAAATTATTAAATTGAAGCATTACAATGGTCAGTTGAAAAAAAAATAGTAATAAGGTAGAGACAACTGTGTTGAAGCCATTCAATAGTAAAAGTCTGAGTTGTGCTTGTCACGTGGCAAGTTTTTATTAGTTTGTTTTTTATTTTTATTTTTGATCGAAAAGTTTATTTTTATTTTTTAAATTGTATGATAATATTTAGATAAAGAATGTATTGTGTTTCTACTGGATGATGAGATTTCAGATATTTTTTATTCAATCCAATTATTTGAGATCAATTATCTTATAGAATCCGAAAATTTTATTTTAATATTATATATCAAAATTCATCATTTTCATTCTCTATAAATAGAGACTTGTTTCATTTAATTTGGACACACAAAAAAAAAAAACTAATCTTTTCTACTATATTTTTGCTATCAACCTTCATAAACTCTTGTTTATTGTTTTACCCGTCTTTTTGTTTTTAAATGGATCATAATAATAACCCTTTTAATTTCCAAAATTCTTCTAATTATCATTTTAGCTACTCAAATCCCAACAATTATCAGTTTCAAAATCAATCTCCCAACAATTTCTTCATGTCGTCAGCTGTTCCAAACTATCGTCCATATCATGGATCGATGATGTCATATTCATCAACCACATTATGGAAGTCAAGTATATAAAAGAGTGGCTCGCAATCCGTGATCAACCACGTTATGGTAGTAAAATAGGAGGAAATACTGGCTCTGCAAGCAGTGGATCTAAGAGATCTCACGATAGTGATGCTAGTGACTCCAATTCTGTAGGATCTAGTGTTCGTCCAATGGAGATAGATGCTGCTAAGAAAAAGGCTAAAGAGAAAGGTAAGGGTTAATGAAGAATGGAACGAATTCAAACAATTGAAGACGCAAGAACTGGATCAATTGAACAACATAGCCATGTTGCAAAAGGAGACAAACCAATTGATTAAGGAAAAGACGGTGGCTAAGAAGATGAAGATGTATCTCAAGCTAACTGAAAAGGAGCATCTCGACGACAAGGGCAAAGAGCTGTTGCAGAAGTTGAGCCATGATTTATTTGGAAATTAATTATTGTCAAGGGGCTATTTGTGTTTTGTCACTTCATATTTTAATAATGTGTGTGTTGTCACTTTCTCCTTTAGTAATGAGTGTTTGCCACTTACTCTTTCAATAATGTTTGTTTGTCATTTTCTCCTTTAATAATTTGTGTTGTCTCGTTATGCTTTAATAAAGTGTGTTTGTCACTTTCTTTCTTTAATAATTTGTATTGTCACATTATGCTTTAATAATGTAATCCGTGAATTTTCAACCATTCAATTCGAACTCAATCCTCCAACCATTTTTTTATAAATAGGGACTCTTTCTTCCATTGATATACCAATACCACAAATCTCACTTTACTAATATCCATCATAACATCCTTTGATATTGAAGCTTACCAAAGGCAGTCTAAAATTGAAGAAAGGTATATCATCAACCGGTTTAGGGAGCGTCGAAACAAAATAGAGGTAACAAATCTACCTCGTAGCAAGAGAAAATACATCACGAGAGATCATGCAGCAACAAATCAAAGACTAATTGACGACTACTTTGCCAATCAACCTACACATGACGATGCAATGTTTCGTCGCCAATTTTGGATGCGAAAACATGTTTTCCTTCGGATCGTTGGAGATCTATCAAGCAGCGATAACTATTTCACCCAACGATTTGACGCAGCTAAGAAAGACGGTGTATCTCCATTAGCAAAATGTACCTCAACCATGCGAATGTTAGCATATGGAGTGGCTGCCGATGCAGTGGATGAATACATCAAAATTGGAGGTACTACAGCTTTGGAGTGCTTGCGAAGATTTTTTAAAGGAATCATACGACTGTATGAGCAAGAGTATCTCAGAGCTCCGACTCAAGATGACCTGCAAAGAATCTTGTGTGTTAGTGAGATGTGAGGGTTTCCGGGGATGATTGGGAGTATTGATTGCATGCACTAGAAATGGAAAAATTGTCCTACAGCGTGGAAAGATCAATTTATTCACAAAGATAAGAGAACCACCACTGTTATTCTTGAA
This sequence comes from Camelina laxa, assembly GCA_024034495.1. NCBI lineage: Eukaryota > Viridiplantae > Streptophyta > Magnoliopsida > Brassicales > Brassicaceae > Camelina > Camelina laxa. Next base: position 35,845 of record JALLKC010000243.1, on the reverse strand, counting down.
GCAGTTGCATCTCATGATTTATGGATATGACATGCTTTTTTTTGATGTCCCGGCATATTGAACGATATAAACGTTATAGACCGTTCACCGGTGTTTGATGATGTTGAACAAGGAAATACTCCAAGAGTGAATTTCTTTGTGAACCAATGTCTATATAAATATGGCGTACTATCTAGCTGACGGTATTTATCCTTTGTATCTTACTTTCATCAAATCAGTTAGGCTATCTCAAAGTGAACCAGACAAGTTATTTGCACAATGCCAGGAGGGGTGTCTGAAGGATATCGAACGTGCATTTGGAGTGTTGCAGGCTCGATTAAAAATCATTGATGAACAAGCTCGCCTGTGGGACATAGCCGATTTGGCGATCATCATGAGGTCATGTATCATATTGCATAATATGATTGTTGAGGATGAAAGAGAGACATATGCTCAACATTGGACTGATTATGATCAATCTGAGTTAAGTGGGTTTAGTACAGAACAACCATTCTCGATCGAAGTGCTACCTGTATTTGCAAATCATGTGCGTGCTAGATCTGAGTTACGTGATTCAAGTGTACATCACGAACTACAAGCAGATCTAGTAAAACACATATGAGCATAATTCAGAATGTTTCGTGGTGAGTGAGATTTTTAAGTTTGTGAGTTGAGATTATTGTACTAATTAAGTTATGAATGTTTCTTTACTTGTGTTGTATGTTTATTTTTTTGCATTTTAAATTTCTCATCATTGTATTATATGTGTTTTTATAATGGCTATTTTTATTTATTGTTTTTATTATTTGCAAACAATTTATATATTTTATTAAATAAGAACAAATTCCCAATTTATTATATAAATTTATTTGATTTTTACTTATTTTAATTTCATTTGATGTTAAATATGATTAATAATATGTGATCACATAAAATAAACACAAATAAGGTGAAAAATATGAAATAAAATTGGTGAGTAAGGTGTTGTAAATTTATTATACAAAACTATTTTAAAGGGTAAAAATGATGTATGTGTTGAATTATGATGTGGAAGAGAGAAGATGATGTGGACTGTTAAAAATAAAAAAGTGGGTGTTGTAAGAAAAATTCAACCCTTCTTTTATTCACCCTCTCTTAATTAACTAATCAAAATACAACAAAACGCCATGTCATATCATATTTATAAAATAAATCAAAATTAAAATAAAAATACAAAACAAATTCTGTAGACTTTTTAATAAGAAAATAATGCTAGTTTGGGTTTATAAAAGAATTGAATGATTAGTGTGTAGATTTTACAATTAAACAAAATTATATGTCGGTTTAGATTTACAAAAGAGTGATTAGGGTTTAGATTTTATAATTAAACAAAATTATATGTCGGTTTGGATTTACAAAATAGTAGTTAGGGTTTAGATTTTATAATTAAACGAAGTTATATGTCGGTTTGGGTTTACAAAAGAGTGGTTAGGGTTTAGGGTTTAGATTTTACAATCAAACAAATTTATATGTCGGTTTGGTTTATAAAAAAGTAGTTAGGGTTCAGATTTTACAATTAAAGAAAATTATATGTCGGTTTGAGTTTATAAAAGAGTAGTTATGGTTTAGATTTTACAATTAAACAAAATTGTATTTCAATTTAGGTTTATAAATGAGTAGTTAGGGTTTAAGTTACACAATTAAACAAAATTATATGTCGGTTTAGGTTTATAAAAAAGTAATTTAGATTTAGATGTTATAATTAAAAACTATAATATAATGTTTAGAATTAATAACTTTTAAATTGAATGATATACTGATTTTGTTTTTTTTTTTAATTAATAATTTGTTTCATTAAGTAGGGGTGAATAAAGTAGATTAAAGGTGAATCCAACAATTGTCATTGGCTTCAAATGGTAACCGCATTTTATGAGAAATATTGAGGAAGAATGTGATATTCCTCTTTATTCCACAAATTTTTTTACCATTTGATAGTAATGTTTTTTCCTACATATTCCTCTACATTCTTCAAAAAAAAAAAGAATAATAGAACAAAATTTTTCCTCTCAAAAATTGATGAGGAACAAATGGAATAAAAAAAGAACAAATATTAAAATTCGTTTTTTTATTTTAAATTAAATAAAAATATGTTTATTAATAATATTTTAACTTTGTAATATAAGAATTTTATATTTTCACAATGTACTGATAGATTAAATATTTTTGATATAAATTTCATGTTAAACTAATCTTAAGGCTCTATTTGAAAAATATATGAATAGTAAAATAAATTTAAGACACTCATGTTTATATTGTAAATGAAAACTAAAAATATTTTAAATTACTCTTAAAATTTTATTTTAGGTTAATATTAATTATTAATATTTAATATGATATATCTGAAATTTTATTTTAAAAGCAAATGTAAGATTTATTATATATACATTGAAAATAGTATTAGTATTATCTTTGAATTTTGATTTATTTAATATTTAATATATTTTAAAAGATATTTTTATTGTTTGGTTACCATTTATTATTTTGTTTTTTTTATAAATTTTCTTTTCATTCTTCAAAAACTGTTTATTTGGTTATACGTTATTCTTTTTATTGTTTTTTTTTATTCTTCTAATGGTTACCGGCCACCAATTGTAATACGAGAACCATTGTAATAACAAGTTCACAATTTTGTGTCAGACGAAAAAGTAAACAATCACAAGGTCAAAATAGTAATAGCATACAAAACCTAAAGTACAGAAGATATATAAATAAATATTTTGTTTACTTTTCTTTGGCCGTCGTACGGTATCTCTCTCTCCTCCTCCTCTATCTTCTTCTCCCCACCAAACTTTTTTAATTTTTTTTTTTTTTTTTTTTTTTTGTTTTGTCATCTGACTTTTCCATTCATAAGAGAAGGGATTACATAAGGTAAATTTGTAAACTGATCAAAAATTACTCGGGTAATTGATTTTAATATATCAATTTAACCCTCCAAAAAATTGGCTCTAACACTTTAGCCATTAAGAGAAGGGATTACAATTTAACCCCACCAATTCACTCTTTCTTGATTTATTTTTATTTTTGTTTATAAGAAAATCTATAATTTCACAGATCGGTTTTGTGTTTTGTTTTTTTTTTATAAACATATGTTTATTCGTTACAAAAGAAGGAGAAAAACAGAGGTCATGCAAAAAAGAAAGGAAGAAAGATGGGCAGGTAGCCAACTATCTCTGGATCTGATTGTTGAGATCCTCAAGAAACTCCCATCAAAGTCACTTGTAATGCGTGTCGAAGGAATGGTCAACCATTATCAGCAGCCGTAGAGACTTTATCGAGGCGATCGTGGCTCGATCTTTATTAGCTCAGCAGCAGCAGCCTCCCCTTCCACCATTGTGTGCCTAAACCTTTCTTCACACTCTCTTCTACTTTCTCTGAGAGCATCAAAGACGCGGTATCAGTCTTTGCACCACCCGGCTGCACTTTGTTCGAGTATCAGTACGTCAGAGGCTTGATCTGTTGTTATTCGACGTCTTATCAGTTGATTACGATATACAACCCTACCACGAGACAATCCCTTCGTCTACCCCTGATCGAAGACCCGGTGACAGAGTTCCGGCGATATGTCTGACTGTCACTTTGGATACGACGCTCTCATGGATCAATACAAAGTTATGTCCATAGTTTTTGATGTCCGAGAGTTTACGCAGACTTTTCGTGTTTTCACATTGGGACGGAGTCAACAATCTTGGAGGAGAATCAAAGGCATTGATGATGAGAAACTCCTTCCAAGCGTTGACGCGGTTTGCATCCACGGGACTATCTATTACGGAGCAACTAGGATTACGAAAAAGGCCAACTGTGCTGAAACTGATGACATTCGGAGGACTTTCGACCGTGGTGAAACTGTATTGCTCAGTTTCGACATCAGGTCCGAAAGATTCTATCATGTCTTGACTCCAGAGCCAATGTTAAAAGCATTGTCGTGTACCATTGCAAGTAGTCGAACTCTTTTAAACCACAAAGGGAAGTTAGGGTGCATTTATTCCGGCAGATACGAGACATGTATGTGGGTTGGGTTATGGAGAGTGCTCGGAAACAAGAATGGTCCAAGATTACTTTCGACTTGCCAGAACACCCATTGGGTTGTTTAAAAGGTGCTTTCACTGGATTCTCAGGTGTCACCCCTGCTGGTGAGATCTTCGCGACTCAGAATACGTACTTCTTTTCATGCGCCCTTGTATGTCTACTACTATGACATGAATCGAAACTTCTTTAGAAGAGTTGAAATCCAAGGTACTAGGCCGGAGAAAGTAACCAGGAAGAATCGTTATGCTGTTACCGTACTTGCTATTCATGATCATGTCGAGAACACAATGTTGTTGTTGTTGTAGGATTCATGTTTGTATTAATATTAAAAATTCTTTTTAATATCCTTATTTATTTACTATATGGTCAATGGTTTAATTGCAAGGTTAATTCACAAAGCTTTTTTAGATTGTATATTTTCCCAAATTTTCTTTGTGTGAGTGTACTTACAGCCATATAAAGCTAGCTTCAACCACCGTGAGTCTCTCTTTCTTTTAAGAGTAATAATGATTGCGAGTGAAGTTTTTGATCCAAAGGGTTAAATTGCCAGTATCATTTATACTATTTTGACAATTTAATTCTCTTTTTATACAAGACTTCAAAACGTGTCTCATGTACTATATATAACTAACATGACAATCCAAATTGTATTAAAATAAACTCAAACGGCAAAAGCATATAGACTGTCATAACCCTGTGGAATTTTCTCTTTTAACCAACTTGTGACCAGAAATTCATACAACCTGTGGAAGTTTCTTTTTTGACCATCTTGTGACCAGAGATTCATTATCCTCATTTACATAGCAGTCCGTGCAAAGACAAAATCAGGAAAACATAATCTCACATCACGAAAACACAAGCTACTGTACTATTCGCCTTGAATAGCTGTGGATTTTAAATGTGTTTTGCCAATCAAGATTATGCAAAAGTTGGTTTTCATCAGGGAATCCAAATTTTATTAGTTTTTGGTAATTTTCAAAGAAAACCCAAAATCTATGTTCTACTAGTTTTTCATTTTTAAGGGTGGCTTGAATTCTTTTTTCTATTTTTTCCTTTGTAAATATTTTTTAATACAAAATCTAAAAACCATAAACTAAAATCTAAAAACTAAAAACTAAAAACTAGAATTCAAAAATCACTTTAAAACTTGTAAACATTCACGGCCTCTATTTATATGAAAAATCAAACACATTCTATTTATACCTGGCAGTCTTCTAAAACTGTATCCAAATATCCTGCATTGACAAGGGATGCTTAATATTGAACAATTCTCCAGCTTAATGTCATGAAATCCGAGCACATATTTTGTGGCAAAGTAGAGAGCAAATTCTGATTAGAATTTTAATATGTTAACTAGGTAATCGACCACGTGCGTCAAGGAAAAACTAATTATTTAAAATAATTAATTTTGATAATTAATTTTATATTTGAATTTTATTTTACTAACATAACTATATAATGTTAGTATTGAAATTTACTATCTCTTTTTTTCCTACTAATTTAGTTTTTATTAACTTGCTATGATTTAAAAAAAAAATATATATATATATATATACTATTTGATTTTAAACATTGATTTTATGTTACTAACCTTTAAATCTTTTCCAAAAATTTTTAGTCCAAATGTTTTTATCTATACATTATTTCAGTTTTATTTTTCTTTTTACGTAAACATATATATTGATTAAAAAAATAACCCAAATGTATTTAACTCCAAACGGTATTATCACAGTAATAAGTGTTGACGCTCTTGTTTTCTTGTACTCTACTATACTTTTCTTTTATATGATTAACGAGATGCTTATTATTTTATATCTCATTGAGATCTTTTAAAAATTAATCATATTAGAATTTTTTATATATATTCATTTATCTTTATTAACACATAGTTTTGACGTTATTTGTTTTTGAAATTGCATATTTATAAATTTAAATTCTTTATGTTGGATGTTCCGGATATCTGTGCAAGATATTTCCAATAACGATTCCATTATTTAAGCGGCCAATTTCACAAAATAAGAATAGTGTGACAAACAAATGTCTTAATTGTTTAGCTGAAAGAACTTGATGAAAGTACTACAACTAGCATTTCACTGGACTACCGCTAAACAATTAAGACTAGATTTTTAAGCTAGTCTTTATTTGGCTTGATGAACTAGCAAAGTTTCAGAATGTTTCAAAGATTCTTATTTCGGTTTGATGATCTTGTCTTCTTTTTGCATACATTACACTTCTTGGTTTACCTATGTGACCCTTGTTGTATCTGATGCTTTGTCAAGACCAAATAATGTACAAGTTCGAATTAGAGGAAGAATAACATAAACTGGTTGGTCACACTAAACGGAAAACATCACAGTAAAGTTAGACAATGCATTTGTAATTTATAAACTATAAACCTCGTACGTATAATATAAATGGGTTTGACAAATTACAAAGATTCAACACTATACAAATGCAACTCTAACTCGATACACAACTTTCTTATTACTCAACAGAACAAATTCCTACAAATCAAACACTATATGAATCTTTGATGTAACAAATCTTCTTATAAAAGCCAAAACTTAATATAAGAAAACAATGATAAAATATTTAGCTATACGTTGTATGTGTGTATGCTTAAAAATACAAGATCATAGAAAAAGAAGACATTACTCTGAGTCTCTGATCTTTACATTAGTTCTTACGAACCCTGTCCCTGGGTATGTTTCTGATGCCGTTCGCTCTGGCTTTGCCGCTGAGTCACATACGTAACAGCTCTATACATATCTGAACATGAATATGCAACCTCGGACATTGCCTGAAAAAGCTCTGGAAGGCGAGTTCGAAGACTAGCCAATGACTTTTCTCTAACTTGTTGGCTCTGTCTGTGGTAAGCTTCTTCTTCTTCTTCCAACCTCTTCTTAATTTGCTCTACATTGAATTGCCTCACAACGACCTCGTCCTTATGATCGTTATCCGCTTCTGACCCATCCGCATTCATCCCCTCCGGTCCCCTTTTCTGCATGTATTTATGGTACCACTCCTCAAACTGTCTGATCTTTCTTCCTAGTTCTTTTCTTGTCTCTTCGCATTTGTTTCTGAGATTTATCTCATCTTCTTGCTGCTGCATTATCGTGCTTATGACCGCTGCAAAATTTATTATGGCAGTTCTCGCCATTTCGTCGGGGATTTTGTCTAAACGATCATACCAAACGTTGAGGAGTTTTTGGATTGCAGGATTGGGAACTCGAGGGGGTGAAGATACTTTCTCCTTGAGTGTGCTTTCGATAGGTATGAGATTTAGCTTTATCCATCCGCCAAGTGCTTTTATGTATTCTTTCTGATGATCTATCATCCTGCAAAACTGTGTGTGCCATTCTTGAACCACCGCCAAGAGCTGGATAGTACGTTCGTGATGATGATCATTTGTTTCCTTTACAGTTTGCGAAACGTCTAGAGATCTCAAAACCTTTGAGATCTCAGCTTGTCTTTGATGATGCATTTGCATCATTTCCCACATCTTCCCCATCCTGCAAAAGAAAATTCCATAAATACTCATAATGTTCTCCTCTAAACCATTATCAAAAAACAAATCTACCAAGAAGTGAAACTTACGCGTCGACAAGGTGAAGGAGCTTTAAGTATAGTTGTTCATCCCGAAGACGATTGATTTCTGAAACTGTGGAGTCCATGGATTGCATATCAACTATGTATCTTGTATGCAAATGACTAACCGCTGCTTTGGCTCTCTCTAATGAATCCGAGTGACCACCTCGTTTCTTCACCCGATTTAAATGAGCAACCTTTTTCTGGTACTCGATTTTCATGAGCTCACCGGCCTATATCCAAGAATAGTTCATCCCAAAATCAGACTTCCAAAAGAAACAAACATCATCTTTGCTAACACATAACTTACCAAAAACAATAAAAGAGACATATATCACGTTCACAAACATAGCTACAAGAATCTTTCCTCAAAAAGTTAAAACTTTTAGCTACATTAATCAAGCGCAAGCATTAGAAAGAGACAAGTTTGATAATGGTTACCTTGACTTCATCGTAGAGCTTCTTCTCCCATGCTAGCAATTTGTCAAGAATAGTAGCATGAGTTTCATTCTCTTCCAAATCGACATCATCTTTCCCATCATCAGCATTTGGTATTCCTCTAAACGATCTATTCCATGTAATTACACGCATCACTCTAGCAGAGTGATCAATATGTCCTGTCACAACAACACACATCAACTACAATTTTAGCTAACCACCATGGAAGATCACACAGAGAAATCATAAAACTGGTGGATAAATCAAATTTACCTCGGTTATCTGCAAAATTAGAATGGTAATGGAGCCTAGTAGCTTCAAGGATCTTTGATACTTCATGAGCACTTTCAGAAGCTTTCAAGAAACTATCATCAAGCTCATTGAATACATTCCCCAAATTCGCCGTCCCCGGCATTCTCATTCCTCTCCTCTCTCCGGCCATCCCCATCACTTTACTCTTCTTCATCCCTCTCAAATTAGTAACTTTTTCCAATTCAACAACACTCACTTCCTCCACTCTCTTTGGTCTTTCCTCCACCGGATGAGCTTTCCGTTCTTCTAACGCCTCCTCTTCTTCTTCCTCTTCATCATCATCATCGTCAACATCATCATCATCATCTTCCTCTGTAACAGGTGAACGTGGTTGAGGAGGGAGAGGTTTTGCAACCTGTGGTGGTTGTGGAGGAGTGTCTTCTAATGTGGTTCCAGGCATAGTCTCAACATTAGGGAAGAAGTAATCGTAGAAAGGTTGCTGCTGCTGTTGTTGATGCTGCTGCACACGTGGCGGAGGAGTTGGCCGTGAATTCGCCGCTGGAGGAGGTGGCGGAGCCTTCTCCTCCAGGTGATGATGCTGATGATCATCAATCGTATTCCTCGTTCTAGTACTACTACCTCCACGGCTCTTCGATTTCCTAATCAAACGGTCACGATTCTCCTCCACTTCGGAGTCATCATCATCATCATCGTCGTCGTCGTCGTGATCTAGGTGTCCGTCTTCTTCAATTCCGTTGAGACCGTTCCCAGAAGGACCACCACCGGATCTACCGTTCATCTCCGGCATAGTAGCAGCGCGTTGAAGAGGAAGGGGAGGTGGAGGAGGAGGAGGAGGAAGAGTATCAGGAATAGGCTCAGCGGAGGAAGAAGAAGGAGCGGGGGGATTAGAAACCGCGTCGGGGACGGAAGTAGGAGGAGGAGGAGAAACAGCGGTGGGAAGGGAGGAAGTAGAAGCGATAGCAGCAGCAGCAGCTGCGGAGGAGGAGTGATGATGATGAGTAGAGACTAAAAATTCGCCGTGGGAGTAATCGGAGAGAGCAGCTCCGGTGTTTTTAAGAGCCATGGCGTAAGCAGAGTGAGCGGCGGCGAAAGCGTTACGAGCTGTTACGGCATCTTTCATTAATTGTTTTCGTTCTTTGCAACGAGTCACTGCTTCTTCGTTCTCGATCTTTGACTGAGCACAACCCATCCCCTCTCTTCCTCTCTCTCTCTCTGATACTACTACTAAACTCAGTTCAGACTTCAGATCGATCGGAGAGAGATGATGAATAAACTCGAAAGCTTTAAGTTTTTGTTAAGGGAAGAATAATAATAATAATAGAGAGAGAGAGAGATAGGAGAGAGGGGATTGGATACGACGTCGTTACAGTTGTTAGAAAAGGCCATTAACGCTTTTTCTATATTTTTGGTTAAATTTTCCATTTTTCGTTGGGCTACTTGAGAAGGTAATGACGTGGATAAAGTTAAAAAAAGGTAACAAGCGAATATAACGTTTTTATTTTTATTTTTACTTTTGAATTTTAGTTAGTATTTTGTCGTCTAAAACCTTTTGTATCAATCACTATTCAATATTTAAAAGATCATAATGTGTTCTTTCTTTTTTTGTCCACGAAAAACCATTAATGGATTTATCGATACGTATGTAGGATGGTAGTATTCTTTTATTTGGGTTAAGTATTTTATTATTACAAAATTATGTAAAAAAAAAAAGTTATACAAAAATGTTAGCCGACACAATGTATATAGCACAACCAGTCATATTTGAAAGTAGACTACAGTTCCATACAAAACAATAGTTTTGAAAGAAAAAAATAATAATATACGTTGGCTTAGAACAAAATATTTATAAAATATAACAATTTGAATTAAATTCTTATATATATTTTAATTTCTGCGTTAGTTGATAACTCGTATCAAAACAAACCGGTGAATAGAAAAGTCCAAGAAATTGGAATAGAAGAATGGAAATGTGGAAAAGAAGGGAAACAAGAAAAATAAACAAATATTAATAATGGCAGAGAAAGCAAAACACAAGCTTGAACTTGACCTTAATCCATGTCTAGGGACTAGGTTGTAACCTTTTAATTTTTTTTTTTTTGAGACTTAACCCAGAAGCTTCATATGCCTTAGCATAAGGGCCAGCTTTACCCTTTTCATATACTGTATCTGTTTGTTCTTCAATTTATCCATAATTTGTTCTTTTCCGTGATGCTAACGTCCGATTGAAACAAGTTCAGGATCGTATGCTTTCCCGTTGATTCGACTTCGACAAAGCCTATGACCAATTCTAAAGATACAACAAGATTGGTCTCGGTCAACGTACCAATCTCAAAAATAAATCGGTCTCATTAACCAAAAAAAATAAAAATAAACCGGTTTGATAAGTATTAATTTAATCAATCCGTTGATAACAGCTTTATCATTAAACTTTCCACTTTTTTTTTTGTGAAAAGATTCAACTACTGGACTAATTACTAAGGCATAAGGATAATTACATTACATACAGTATTCAACGAAAATTCTAATTAGTAGAATTAAAAAGTACTAATTTTAACAACGAAGAGAATTAAGAAACCCTTATTAAATTAGTACGTTCTTATCTCCGGCGCATAGCTGTAAGACGAGCGACAACGTCATCATAGTCCAAGAGCTTTGGTCTCTGAAACGACGGCGTTCTCTCGTTCTCTCTTGTTGTGGAAACTTCTTTATTGCTTGTGCTTGTGAGATTATTACTGCCTTGTATTCCAAGTAATCTTGAGTTTTCTTGATCGACACTCTTTCTATTCTCTTCCTTCTCCTCGTTGTATGGAGGTGAGATTATGCCGTATGGTAAGATCTCCTTCCTCTTCTTCTTCCTTACAGATTCTCTTCTTAGATAACTCGGGCTCGAGCTCGAACTAGAACTGAAACTGCCTTTGGACAATAAATCTCCTCTCCAAGTACTCTCTGAAAGAACCGACTCGTCATCGCTTTGATCATCTATGATACTTTTCTCTCTCTCAGTCTTCGGATCATCAGCTCCTCTCTCGATCTTCCCCTCAATCTAAACACTTTTCAGACATTAGACCAAACCAAAAACTAAAAATATCTATGTTTTACTCTCTAAGTCAAATTTCTAGAACACATAATTTACCTGCAGAGCTGAAGTCTCTGTGAGCAGCATCAGTTTCAGAGCTGTAGGATCCCAGTTAATGGAAAACTCATTCGCAATATCTTTCAAAGTCTGAATCTTGAGCTCCCGTGAAGGTAGTCTTCTCGATCCAGTTTTCTCAACTAGCTGCATAATTTTTAAAAAGACAGTTACTGTCATTGCAAGAAATGTGGCAAAGATAAAACAAAGTGTATTTCAATAATAAACTAACCTCATGATTTACAGATGAAGCAGTAAAATTTCCAAATCTTTTCGTAAACACTGCTCTAAGATCCTTAAGTTCAGGAACATCAGGAACCCACGCTGTTGCATATATCAAAGAGGAAACAGCTTCTCTGCATTCTTCAGGACATTCCCTAAAAGTAGTCAAGGAAACAAAAGTTAGTAAAAAGACCATTTGGACTGAAATCTAGAGACTTGTAAAAAGTAAATACCTTTTCTTCAGCATTAGTGGGAGATTTTCAGAGATACAGTCGCAGAATCGCTCGATGAGATCGTAGCACGATATTATTCTAAGCTCTTCGAGTAATAGTTCTGCCTGCAAGTAACAAGTAGTTAACAGATTATTAAAAACCATAATGTAAGAAATGAAGCTCAGTATTATATAATGAGAGAGATAAGCCTTAATTTACTCTTCTATAAGCTTCACAATCTTGCTCATTCTTGAGGAAATTGACAATATCTGTTTTATAGTTTCTAACCATCGCAATCCTTTTTTTCCTCACTATATCTAGCCGAATCTTCATGTAACTGGTTGTAGATTTGCTGCAATTCACCAAGAACAATGATTAGTTTTAAAAATTGTTCAAAAACATTCAAACCTTATAGAATTCAAGACAGAGTGACATAAGACTAACAACACCTTTTCTTGTAGAACTTTGGTTTGAAGCACCTAAGCAGAAACATCTTGTTTCTCGATATCTAGAGGCAAGAAGATGGTAAACAAAAGACGAAGGCTTTATATGAAAAGAAAAATACTGAAGAATCTAAACGTTGGTTTAGTGAATAGAGTTGAAGTAATACTCAGAATCAGAATATAGTAAAAGCTATTAAGCAAAGTAACGAACCAAGAAGTTTCTTCTTAAGAGATAAGAGTAGAAGAAGAAATATATAAAACTACAAAAGAAGCAAGACTTTTTTCTTGAAACTTTTGGATATGAGGGTCTTTATTTATTCAACTACTTTTATTATATATTAAAAATGTGAGACTTTGGGAACAAGCTTGGTTATACAGAACTACTTAGTTAACAAGGACTTCAACTAGAATCCAATAAACTTCCAAGAACATTCTCTAATACGACAACGTTTATCCATTCACATTTCCATGAAAAGTAATTGGACAATGAAATGTCTCCTAAGATTCGATTCTACCAGTCAAAACAAAAAGTGATAGAGAGCGAAGCTTAATTAAGAACGCTAGATTTCTAAGAAAACTCGAACATAAGCTAATAAATCTATTGACAAACTCTTAGGGTTGAGAGTCCTCATCTCTAGGCATTTATTACAAAACTCTCTAAAAACTTGTTTATTGCACATACATGTGAAGGTTCATCCCTTTTATATCATCCTTCATGATAAACTCAAATCTAAAACTATGGGAACCAAATATTCTAATCCTAATCCTTTTGGAAATAAATATCAATTAACATAAGCTAATAAATCTAATGGATCCAAATCCATAAACAGCAACGTAAAGCCCATCATATGCTGCATCAAAAAGTGTCTTATTAGTTTGCCAAAAAAAAAAAAAAAAAAAAAAACAAAAAGTGTCTTATTATTGGTACTTTATGTTATAAGTTATTTCACATCTAACGGTTGGGCCAATTGCTGAAGCTGATGAACAACATGAGACATCCTTGGACGCATCGATGGCACATTCTGAGTACAAGTATAAACCAAGTCCACAACTTTCTGAACCACACTTGCTTCCGGTAAACCGCACGTGATAACCGGATCAAGAATCTCTAACCATCTGTTAGCCTGAACCAACGGTGTTGCCCATTCGAATATGCTCTGCCACCCGACAGTAGAATTAACCGCTTGAGTCGGTCTACGACCGCTCACAATCTCAAGCAAAAGGACTCCGAAGCTGTAGACATCACTCTTTGTGGTGAGCTCGTTTCTGTATACGTATTCAGGTGCTAGGTAACCATAGGTTCCACCCGCCATTACGGTTCTCTCTTGCATTATTTCCCAAGGAACAAATTTTGAGAGACCAACTCCCATTAAATGAGCTCCAAACTCCTCGTCGAGCAGTACATTGCTTGCACGGATGTCACGGTGCACCACTTGTGGTTTAACCTTGTCATGTAGAAACCTGTTTTTTCCAACGTTAAGAGAAGTTAAGTTTAAATCTGATCATAAATTCTATAGTAAAAGATTTGACTTACGCTATTCCTTGGGCAAGAGTTGTGGCTATGTTCAGTCTCATGTTCCAGTCCAAGCTCCTACCACCTCTAGGCACATGGTGTAACCATCTATCAAGCGGTCCACTAGCTATGAACTCATAAACAATGAAACGTTCTCCATGATCATAGCAACAACCTTTGATAGCCACTACATTCGGATGATGAAGTTTAGCTGCTCTTCTAATCTCAGAGTAGAACTCTTTCTTCCTCTGAAAACTAGACCTTTTCAATCTCTTGACCGCCACTTTAGTCCCGTCTGATAAACCACCGCTATAGGTTCCACCGGTTTTTGCATCCCCGGCCAGACGGTTCCCTTCACTGAAGTTCTTCGTCATTGACCTCAGCTCTTCGCTAGTGAAGATCTTCCATGAAGGAGGAACTAAAGCTGAAGAAGAAGAAGCTGGATTTGATACTTTTCGGGATTTACGACGTTTCTTGCTTCGTTTGTAGACAAGGAGCCATAATATGATGGCAAATGTGGTTAAGAGAATCAAACCACTGACAACAGCAAGGATGATTACATATTTGTGACAATTGCGACATTTGAAATCTGCAAAGAAGTGAGATTAAGCAGATTAAGATCTCTCTAGAGACAACAAAAAGATGCCTTAGTGTTTTCACATATTCCTAGTTATGTTCCCTAACGAATAATTGCAGCAGTAAGAATATAGCAATCATAAGGGACTAAGTAGCACAAATGCAAAACATAGAAGAAAAGAGAGAGGTAGTAATAGAGAGGCCATTACCAGAATCAACCGTGCAAATGAAAGCACGAGACACATTACATCTTTCACCAAAGATTGGCGTTGTTGAACCATTTGTCACGGCTATACATATATTAGCACGACAAGATGAACTGCCATTGCCATTGCCACAGCGGGTACGAACTGGAACTTTAGGAAACATGGATTGGTTCCATTGAGGCGTCTTAGGATCAGACCAGCTCCAATGGAAACCCGAGGTAGAAGAAGTAGAATTCAGACTTCTTCCTCCAATCCAACAGTTTCCATTGCATAGTTTCTGAACAAAGCTGAGTTCTTTGCTCGATGCAAGCGATGCTAAATGACCACCATAGGTTTTACAGAACGCTTCTGACTTCTCCCATGAAGTGGAGTTTCTAAAGTAGGCATAGCATTTCGTTTGATTTGATCCAATAATCCAATCGGTAGGACAAGACACTGTACATAGAGAAGAAGCACTAACAGTAAATACACTGAAATCATATCTACAGCAATGTTCACATCAGTCCACAAAGATTACAACTTTATACCTTTGTGAGATCGTTTCTTGATATCAGTTACATTCTGAGTTGATTCACTTAATATCTGAAAAAAAAAATTCACCTTTATTGATCAATCAACTATAGAAGATTCGAGCAAGTTCAGGAAACCCTAGTTCTTGAATCTATTACACACTTACAGTATCAAAGGACGCAAGATAAAGAAGAGCCAAACAAGAAATCAAGAACAGTGCTTGTTTCCGGTTAAAACCTAACTTAAGCTCCATAGCTACCTACAACTTCACAAAACCCTGAAAAAAAAAAATCAAACGTAATTAGCCTCAAATTTGCCAAATCAGAGACCCGTAAACGCGAAAGAGAAGCTTAATCGGGAAAGTGGGAAACTACCTACTGTGTTAAGTCATACCATGGGGAAGAATAAAGCAGACTTAATGATGTTTAAGAAGAGTAGTGTTTAAAATGGGTATATTCGTTGCTCATATGGTCTTCTCTATGTGATTGATGAATCGCAGAGTCCCGACAGAGAGAGAAGAAATGGGTTTTAATGGCGAATTAATGGCGGAGACAGGAGATGGACTTCGGACAAGTCAGTGGGTAGTTCGGAAAATGAAATCTTTTTTTTTTTTTTTTTTTTTTCTTGTTTCTTTCTTTATTAGTTTACGACCCTTGTATTACTTGATATCTACAACCTCTCACCCTACATTATCATAATGTACTATTACAACCTGAGTATTTTGGTGGTTATTTTGTTTACATCTTAAGCTATTCAAAATACTAAACAAGTTGTACATAATTTTGGCTATGAATGGTTGTGGGTTTTTAACGGGTTTTCGATAATGGCCATGAATGGAAGAAGGGTGTTAAATAGTTTTTAGATTATAGATTTTTGGTTTTTGGTTTTTGATTTTGGGATTTTTAGTTTTCGTAATAAAACTATTCTTTGGTTAATTTTAAAAATATTTACATAAGGAAACATAAAACTAAAAGAATTTTAAGTTTTCCCTAAAATCTCTAATTATGTAGATTATAGTATTTGTTAATATTTATAAAGAAAAGCTAATAACTAGTTGCCAGTCGAGGCCTATGGCTTTCGGTTTTTAGTTTTTGCAATAGATATTGGTTTTTAGTTATTTTATTTTCTATTTACAAAATGAAAAGAAGGAGAATTGTCATGAGTGTTTTCTTAAAATCTCAAATTTAGCTGATTCTGTTTTGAATTGTAAAGAAAACCTAAAGTTCGAGAAACTATTAAGTCTAAAGTTTTGCCCTATTTTCAATCTTTCTTTGTAGTTTGTATACATAGATAAATTTGAAAATCCTATATATAATATCACAGTTTTCTCTCATTTGAGAGTATCCACGTCAGCAGCATAAATTAACAAATTCGTTGGGCTTAACATATTGTTTTTGAAGGCTCAAATGTAATTTATTTAGTCCAACTGATATAAGCCCTTTTGAACAGATTTGAGTATGATGAAATTCAATCAAAGAGCTGGAGAATGTCGTCTTCCATATCATCTCTCCGAAAATCGTCTGATCCGAATGATTTTTTCAAACTAAGTTGTTATTTTGAGACAGGTCTGATTAACTTTTCGTAGGATTGAGAGAGAGAGAGAGAGAGAGAGAGAGAGAGAGAGAGAGAGAGAGAGAGAGAGAGAGAGAGAGAGAGAGAGAGAGAGAGAGAGAGAGAGAGAGAGAGATTTGATAAATTACTTTCTTACGTAACTATCTGTTTCAAACTCATGAGACTTATGTCCTTCTTTGTTGTTGCTGATTTTTAAACTAGAGGTGGTTTTTAATTTTATGTTTTGGATTTATCAGTGGTATCTTTGAAGTCTACCATTCAGTTTATGGGTATGTATATGAAATATGAGTTTTGAACTCATGCAACATAAACAAAACAAAGAAAATATTTAGAATTTGAGATATGGTGGATGCTGATGTGAGAATGATAATTTATAGGATTTCAAAAGATGGAAATTACATTTCTAAAATAAATTAGAGAAGTTACAATTATAATTTATAGTATGTTTGAATGGAAAAAAATTATCAATTCATAATTTATGTAATTTCAGTTACAATTTAGTGGTAAAATGTGGATTTAAAGTATAGATTAATATACGTTATTACATTTTTATTTAATTAAAAATAAATATATATTTTTAGAAATTAAATGCTAAATGGACCAATAAGGAAAGAGTGAAATCTTAGTTTTATGTATATGATTGAAACGACCAACCTTTTTTTTTAATAATAAATAATAAATATATAATAATATAATTAAAAACTACACTAGTGGTCCCATACCCACTAGCCACCTAACCACAATCACATTCAACAGCGGAAAACATAATCAATATCCAATAATAACCCAATAATAAACCAATATTATAGCAAGGCAATATCTCAATACCAAACAACAAGAAACATGAAACCAGCAACCTAGCAATGTTTCTAATGACTCAACTCTAGCACCCTAGCAAATGCCAGACAACATCCAATCGAGTCCCTAGAACATCCTCCTCTTCATTGCCTTTGATTCCACGATCACACTTTGCCTTTACCTGCACCACAAACACAAATTGAGATGCATGAGTATTTGATAAACACTCAGTGAGGCAATCCTCCCATCTACTGGGCTATACACACAAGCAATAAGATCTCTACATGCCACAAACAACAATCAATAAAACAAACCAGGCAATATACGAAGCATGCAACATCCATCGTAACTGAACAAGGGGTGTCGACCGACACCAGATGGTGTCGATCGTCACTGACTATCTGGTGTCGACCGACGCCAAACTGGTGTCGACCGACGCCAAACTGGTGTCGACCGACACCCTGCCCGACACTCCCGAAAACCCTAGTTTGTGTCGACCGACACCTCCTCATGGCATCGATCAACACTCGCCAAAGTCCCGAGCCGTCCTCGCGTTGGTGTCGACCGACACCCCAACTGGTGTCGACCGACACCGATACCGAGCAGCGATTTCCCTCGATCAGAAACTCCGAATCTCGCCTCCAATCTTCTCCAATCCGCTCCTTGCACTCCCAGAAGCCAAACCCAGCCCAGATAGCAACGAAATAGCATAGAGAACTCAAGGAAACAACCACATAAGCACCAAATCACATAGAATCTAGAAATCTTAGCTTAGATAAGCCATGGTCATGCACTCACCTCTTTGCAGGAAGATTCTGACCAACAAGAACGAACTCCCTCACTCCTAGCAAGCTTCTAACACCTTCCCAGCCTTAGATCTCCCAAGAACAGCAAGGAATCTCTCAAACTCTTCCCAAAAGCTCAAGAACACTCTCTTTTGTGTTTTTCTCAAAAACGGCGAAAACACCAAAATAACACGACCCTAGGTCGTTTTCTACCCTAAAACTCGATTTAGGGATTCTAAACCAACCACACAAACCGGACAATTAAAATTGAACCGACCAAACCGGCCACAACTGGTGTCGATCGACACTCCCTCTGTGGTGTCGATCGACACCCTCACCAAAATTCCAGAAAATGGTTTGCGGGTGTTACAATTCTCCCCCACCAATCTAGATTCGTCCTCGAATCTCGAACAACCATCAGTCAAGGACTCCCGTGCAACCGTCTCCACGGCCCGCACTCCTCCGACCGATCTACAGAAGGTCTCCTCTAGGCGATAGACTCACGCTCCAGGCGTCATTTGCTCTTGACTTTTTGGACTTTCCTTTACTCATAGGCCTAAACCTTGAGTTTTTATTGGCTCCTCATCAGACCTAAGTCTGCATGCCAAATGTTGGCTCCTCATCAGGCCGAAGCCCGCATGCCATAATATATAAGAAAAGTCCAAACTCGTCTCTCGGGTTGCCACCCTACAGCGCGCCCCGGATCGTCATCCGAAGTCGATATACCAACCATTCTCCCGAGCCACAAAGTCTCTGAAAATGGCAGTACTAGGAGAACCTAAGTCCCCCAAGAGTCGCGAGCAAACGATTCTGAACACGTCCGAGTCCTATCCCTATCCAGGTTTCCTTCCCGTGGCTCGCGTAAAACATCTCAATGTCCTACCAACCACATATTCCCTCACTGGAATACCTCATGACCACACAAGGATCATATACGCCACAAGGGCCGCCACAAAGGCCAAACAAAATGTCCTAAAGAGGACCGCCACCAAGGCCAAACAAATGTCCTAAAGAGGACCGCCACCAAGGCCAAACAAATGTCCTAAAGAGGACCGCCAACAAGGCCAAACAAATGTCCTAAAGAGGACCGCCACCAAGGCACTCTGGCTAACAGCCCGCCACAAAGGCCATCTGTCCCGAAGGACCGTCACAAAGACCATCTGTCCCGAGGACCGTCACAAAGACACTCTGGCTAAACAGCCCGCCACAAAGGCCAAACAAACGTCCTAAAAAGGACCGCCACCAAGGCCACACAAATGTCCTAAAGAGGACCGTCACAAGACACTCTGGCTAAACAGCCCGCCACAAAGGCCAAACAAACGTCCTAAAAAGGACCGCCACCAAGGCCACACAAATGTCCTAAAGAGGACCGTCACAAAGACACCCTGGCTAAAAGCCCGTCACAAAGACCCCACAATGTCTAAAAGACCGCCACACACGGGCACACTGACTCAAAAGTCCGCCACTAAGGCCACACTCAAGCCCCTTTAAGGCTCTCCACCGCTAAAATGGACAAATTCTAACTCCCATAAAACTTTCCATATTTAGCACCTTCCATTTTTGGAAACTTTCCACTTTTGGAAACTTCTCTTCACAACCCCGCCTCACGGAAACTTTGTACCCCAAACACCACCTCATCTTGTTACTGAGTCGCACAACCAACCACCCCAAGCGACCGAGTAACAAGAGAGATGGGCTGGAATACTCCATTCCCGCTCCAGCCACGGGTACAGATGGGACCCGGCTAAACAAGCTCAAGTCGCGGCTTGCTTCTCATACCACTTCTTGAACCTTGCCTTCATCTTTGCCTCAGGCTCCCAAGTCTGCTCCTCAACACCATCACAGTCCCAAAGGACTCTCATCAAAGGAATCTTCTTCTTCCGAAGTTCCTTGATCCTCCTCTCGAGAACCCTCACTGGTCTCGCCTCCAAAGTCATGTTAGGCTGAAGATCCTCAGGAATCTTAGCCAACACCTCCTCTCCCTCACGGAGACACTTCCGCAACATAGACACATGGAAAACCTTATGGAATGCACGCATCACCTCAGGTAACTCCAATCTATATGCCACTGGTCCAACCCGCTCAATCACTCTGAATGGACCCATATACCTCGGACTCAACTTAGTCTCTGACAATGACCTGTTCGGACCCCGCAACATGGCCATCTTGAGGTACACTCTGTCTCCTACCTGAAACTCAAGATCTCTCCTCCTCCTATCTGCATAACTCCTCTGCCTATCCTGAGCCTCCTTCATGTTCAGCTTGAGAACCCGAATCTTCTCTGAGGTCTCCTGAACAAAACTAGCACCAAACATGCTCCTCTCCCCCACCTGAGTCCAGCATAATGGTGTACGACATGGCCTCCCATACAAGCCTCATAAGGAGCCATCTTAATACTTGCCTGATAGCTGTTGTTGTAAGCAAACTCTACCAGGTTCAGATGATCTGCCCAATGGCCACCCCAATCCAACACACACATCCTCAGCAAATCCTCCAACGTCTGGATCGTCCTCTCTGACTGTCCATCAGTCTGGGGATGATAAGCTGTACTCATATGCACCTTAGTGCCCATCTCTGCCTGAAATGCCTTCCAGAACACCGAAGTGAACTTAGAATCCCTATCAGACACAATGCTCGCTGGCACCCCATGCAACCTGACTATCTCCCTCACATACTTCTTAGCCAAGACCGCTGCTCCATCAGTCTTCTTAATGGCCAGAAAATGTGCTGACTTAGTCAACCGGTCCACAATGACCCAAATAGCATCAAAGGTCCGTGACACTGGCAATCCTACCACGAAATCCATAGTGATCATATCCCACTTCCACTCAGGAATGGGTAAACTCTTCAGTAACCCGCCAGGAACCTGATGCTCAGCCTTCACTAGCTGACACACATCGCACCTCGAAACCCAACTAGCCACATCCTTCTTCATCCCGACCCAATGATAGTACCTCTTGAGGTCACGGTACATCTTGGTCGCTCCTGGATGAATGGATAACTTGCTCGCATGAGCCTCTCTCAGAATCTCCTGTCTCAACTCCTCATCCTTGGGCACACACACCCGACCGTGCACCAAGATAGTACCATTATCTGAGACCTGATACTCTGAATCCACATCCTTAGAGGCATTCACTAGCCCCAAATCCTTCTCCTGAGCCAACCGCACTCTACTCAGAAGATCTGCTCTATCTACTGCTTCCAAACCCAACGGTTCCTGTGAAACAGCACATAAGCTCAAAGCACTGATCTCCCCTACCAGAGACTCCATCTCCTGCTCCTGAGCCGAAGCTACCCTCTTCCGACTCAGAGCATCTGCAACCGTGTTAGCCTTACCAGGATGATAGGCTATCTCCAAATCATAATCTGCCACAAGCTCCATCCACCGCCTCTGTCTCAAATTCAACTCAGGCTGAGTGAATATATACTTCAGGCTCTTATGATCTGTAAACACTGTACCTTTGCACCATAAAGATAAGATCTCCAAATCTTCAGGGCAAAAACTACAGCACCCATCTCCAAATCATGAGTAGGATAGTTGCCTTCATGCACCCGCAACTGCCGCGAAGCATAAGCAATCACCTTCCCATGCTGCATCAGAACACAACCCAACCCAACTCTAGATGCATCTGTATAAACCACATAGGGTTCTCCCTGCTCAGGCAAAGCCAACACTGGCGCAGTAGTCAACATCTCCTTCAGGCTTGCAAAGCCTTCCTCACACTCTTCTGACCAGACAAAAGGAACATCCTTCCCTGTCAACTTAGTCATAGGACGTGCTCTGCTTGCAAACCCCTGCACAAATCTCCTGTAGTAACCTGCCAATCCAAGGAAACTCCTGATCTCTGTGGCATTCTGCGGTCTAGGCCAATCTCTGATAGCCTGAATCTTCTCTGGATCTACAGAAACCCCCTCTGCAGAAACAATGTGACCCAGAAAGCCCATCTCACGCTGCCAAAAACTACACTTGCTCAACTTGGCAAACAGCTTCTGCTCCCGCAGCTTCTCCATAACTGCCCTCAAATGCACTGCATGCTCCTCAGGACTCTTGGAATAAACCAGGATATCGTCGATGAAAATGATGACAGATACATCCAGAAACTCCTGAAACACACTGTTCATCAATCTCATAAACGCTGCTGGCGCGTTAGTCAAACCAAAAGGCATCACCACAAACTCATAGTGCCCATATCTCGTCCTGAAAGCAGTCTTCCTCACATCTGCCTCATCTATCGGTATCTGATGATAACCCGATGCCAGATCTACCTTGGAGAACCAAGTAGCACCCCTCAACTGATCCAACAACTCATCGATCCTAGGAAGAGGGTACTTGTTCTTCACAGTGACCCGGTTCAAACCCCTGTAATCAATACACAACCGGAAACTCCCATCCTTTTTCTTGACAAACAACACCGGCGCTCCCCACGGTGATACACTAGGACGGATGAATCCCTTACTCAACAAATCCTCTAGCTGCTTCTTCAGCTCTGCCAAACAAACACTCAAGTATACCGACATCAACTCGAAGCCACCTGAATGTCAACCCTCTTGTTCGTCCAAGAACCTCTAGTAACTTGTCTCTTAGGGAAAACTTCCACAAGATAGATTAATCCAAAATTAGCTTTCCGCTTAGCTATTCTCCACAACAAATCATCAATACGAGCGTAATAAAACAAACAAGTACCATACGTTCGCATATTCCGATTCACTGTATCAAATGCTTTGCAGACCGCCAATTTAACCTACTTGACTTGTTTCCCCAGCAAGCTTACCAAAACCTTAAATCTAGTAACCTTGTCCATCTCCAATGAACTTCATCCACCATCGTCGCAACGATTAGATTATCCTGCCATGAAGGCTTCTCGTGAACTTATGTATCTAGCAAACATGCCTTTCCCGGCTCAAACCTGCTGTACTCCCCTTACAGGGACTCCAGCACCACCGGCCTCACAATCCTGGCAAAACAGCCACACATTCATAACCGCTCTGGTTCATAGAACCCTGACCCATTGGTCAACACATCCAAAAGTCGAGATTAAACCACCGTCAATCTCTCGAGGTCTACATTCAATCGGGTTGTTTATACTCACGTCCTAGGTATTGCTTGCTCCCAACTCCTCCACACTTAGGTCGCAACCTTCGAGCCATACCGATCTCACTCTCAGACCAGCGTCTTCGAGTTATACCGTCTCACTCTTGGAACACAATCCTCCAGATCTCGGTATCAGGGGAACTACTCATCCCCTCAGGAGAACATAATCCCCTCTGCCACTCTCGGAGCCCTCAGCCCCTCGAGCTATCGGTATTCAAGGGAAATCATCATCCCCTCAGGAGCAACAATCCTTAACGACTATAAACATCTCTCGACACAAAGTACCTCATGTGGTCCAAGTATAACATTGCAATGTTACGCCTGCCCACTCAACTTCTAATATCCAACTGTATTAACCACCAAGCTGCAAAATATCTGCTCCAACTGCATATATCCACCTATCCGCCTCTCTAGGCTCGATACCTCTTGAGAATAATCTCATACCGGTCATCTACAACTGCTCATCCTCTTAACATAAGATGGAAACTCCTCAACATCCGCAGCCCTCGGCTGCATCCCGCCACATGCGGTACAACTGGAGCCTGCACTGGTACCCCTCTCGGTAACCGCTCTAACAGCACGCCAATAGATCCGCCAAGCGATCATCTCGACCCTGGGCTGCAACCCCACACTTGAGTTCCCAGCACCCCCGGCATTCACACCGGCTAACCCTCTCTGGTCCCTCCTGATACGCTTGCGACCCTCTGACGTACCTCCTCGTGGAACTCTGGACCACACCCTCGCTGGCCTCGGGACCCGCCCTGACCATGACCACGACCACGTCCCCGTCCATGACCAACAACTCAAACACCTTTAACCACTGCACTTCCAAGAACAGGGGCTAACAAGCATAAAACAAATCAATACCACACAAAGAAACATAACAATAACTCACCGTGGAATCTCATTGAAGGCTCGAAGAGGATGTTCTAGGACTCCATGCCACACACAATTGACTAACTCACATAATCAATCAAGACATGCAATCCCAAACATCTACACACAAAACCTAGTGAACCCAAACCTAGAACCGTAAGGGCTCTGATACAAAAATGAAACGACCGACCTTTTTTTTTAATAATAAATAATAAATATAATAATATTAAAAACTACTGTAGGTCCCATACCCACTAGCCACCTAACCACAATCACAATCATTAGCGGAAAACATAATCAATATCCATTAATAACCAATAATAAACCAATATTATAGCAAGGCAATATCTCAATACCCAACAACAAGAAACATGAAACCAGCAACCTAGCAATGTTTCTAATGACTCAACTCTAGCACCCTAGCAAAGCCAGACAACATCAATTCGAGTCCCTAGAACATCCTCCTCTTCATTGCCTTTGATTCCACGATCACACTTTGCCTTTACCTGCACCACAAACACAAATTGAGATGCATGAGTATTTGATAAACACTCAGTGAGGCAATCCTCCATCTACTGGGCTATACACACAAGCAATAAGATCTCTACATGCCACAAACAACAATCAATAAAACAAACCAGGCAATATACGAAGCATGCAACATCCATCGTAACTGAACAAGGGGTGTCGACCGACACCAGATGGTGTCGATCGTCACTGACTATCTGGTGTCGACCGACGCCAAACTGGTGTCGACCGACACCCTGCCCGACACTCCCGAAAACCCTAGTTTGTGTCGACCGACACCTCCTCATGGCATCGATCAACACTCGCCAAAGTCCCGAGCCGTCCTCGCGTTGGTGTCGACCGACACCCCAACTGGTGTCGACCGACACCGATACCGAGCAGCGATTTCCCTCGATCAGAAACTCCGAATCTCGCCTCCAATCTTCTCCAATCGCTCCTTGAAGCCAGAGAAGCCAGAAGCCCAGAGAGAGATAGAGAAAGAGAATAGAGAGAGAGAAGAGAAGGAAACAGAAGCAGAAGCATCAAAGAACAGAGAGAAATAAATTAGCTTAGATAAGCCATGGTCATGCACTCACCTTCTTTGCAGGAAGATTCTGACCAACAGAGGTGAATTTTTACTCCTTCCTATCAAGGTTCTTTAAGCCTTAGTTTAGATATAGAAAGGAGTTTTGAACTCTCCAAACTCAAAGAAAAGCTCTAGAAACACTGGTCTCTTCTGAATGTTTTTTTTCAAAAGATGGAAAACACCAATTAAGAAACAACCTATTTATAGTTTTTTAAAAAAACTCAATTCATAATTTATGTAATTTCAGTTACAAACGGAAAATTGGTTTGATCGACCAAAACGTTATTACTTTTTACCGATCGAAACTATATTTTTAGATTAAATGGTTGGACCAATGAAAATGTGTTATGTAATGATTTAAGAGATTAATCACATTTCAACATAACTTTATTGGGCTGTCTTAGACCGCCACGTTATTCAAAGCCCAAATATTTTTACGACCGTTAGTGATATTCTTTATTAATAATTATGATTACAAAATAAACAACACTCTCTCTGAAATCGAAGGAGCCAAGAAAACAAATTTCTAATTTCATTCTTAATCTCTCATTCTCTCTCTTTCTCATGTTCGCTCGCCCTTAGTTTTGTGGCTTGAATGCTTGATTGATATGGAAGCAATGATAGAGTAATCAATCGGTAATTTGTGACAACGGTGAGCTCAGTGACTACCGAAATTAAACTTACCGAAACTCATCGCCGATGGTTCAATTTCATTAACGGAGGTCGAGCGGAGTTTTGGTAGGTTTCAATTTTGGTGGATTTGACAAAAGAATTTAGGGATTTCGTTTCTCTTTCTAATGTCGGTGTTTTAGGTTTTAGATCCTTAGAGTTTCAAAACGATTTAGGCGTTCTAACAACAAGGCAGAGAGACCATGTGCAACTCGAGTACGATGAATGAGAAGAAGACATGCAACGACTCAACAAGTTTTATAAGCCGGAGACCTCTTCTATGGAGTTTGGAGCCAAATAGGTGAATCTAATTGCCAATAGTTTTAACCATTCGCTTTAAAAAAATTCAGTAATATTGAAATAGCTTTAATCATGCTTTTGATTTGGACAGGTTAGCTTGAATTTGGTTTTGCTTCTAGACAATACCTTGTTCACGCGGGTTAATCCCAATTCAGGTTCCTAGTCAAGGGCATGGAAAGCAAACGCCTCGTCTTGGTCGAGGTAATTCAAATTACCTTGATGTATGTCATTGTCCATGTCCCTGATGATAGGATGAAAATGAAATAGCCCCAATTTGGTTAACTCTCGGGTTCCTTGTCACTGAGCTGAAAACAAATGCCTCGTCTCAGTCAAGGTAATCAAAATTTCCTCTCTGAAAATGTCCATGTCCCTGATGGTAGAATGAAAAGGAAAAGACAGTCCCAGTTCGGTTAACTCTTGGGTTTCTAGTCACCAAGCTGAAAATAAATGCCTCGTCTCGGTTACGGTAATTAAAAATTCAAAATTAGGGAGATTTACACAATGACACACTTTCTATAAAACTTCTTTCACTTTAAAACTCTTTTTCATTCTTCTCTCTCACTTTGTTACTTGCTTTCTCTTTCTCAACCAAATAAAAAAAGTAAGATATAAAACAATTCACAATTTACACGATCAATATCTCATTAAATTCTCTTTCTCTTTATCATCAACATATTCTTAACTCTTATTTATGCTTCTTGCTCAAAAAAAAAATTAGAGAAATTATTTTGAATAACTTTATTACTAATTGTAGCTAAATAACTTGTATGATCATGATGTGCTTATGTATGTTTTCTAATTTGCTTCTTTTTAATTAAATTTTATTATTTTTTAATATAGTAGAAAGTCTAATCCAGAAAATATTAATTTGAGATAATTGACTAAATAGCTGATCTTATTCGTGAGATTTAAACAACATAATTTATTTATTGTTTTTATATTTTCTATTTATTTTCAAAATTTATTAGTTTCAAATATTGTAAGTCAACCAAAAGCATAAAAGTTGAATAACAAAAGACTGAAATGGTAGTTACAGATGTCATCATATGGATGAAGTGCTATGGATAGTGATTAGTTATACATTATGCCTATACTTCCAACCAAACTCAAAACTCTCATATTCTTACAAATAGAATTCGTTAATAACATTGTTATGTAAGCAAGTGGACATGACTTCGTGGACACATTAAAGTATTTTTCACCATGTTAAGAAGCCTAAACTATGTTCTCTGAAAGTTGATGTCCACGTGACAATGACCATATGGTCAGTTTCTTTGTGGCATCAACAACTATTTCTCATATATTGTCTTTCTTCTCTGTAATGTTTACTCTAAAACATTATCTTGCAAAATTATTGTACGCTCCTTTGGATCATCTAAAAAAACAGTACATTAGATTTAAATGTATATATGCATTTAATTGTATGAGAGTAATAGTCGTGTATATTAACATATTCATACTCAATCTTCTTGTTGTTAACTCTGGACACTAAATTCGAAAACACAACCCTTAACCGTAAAAACTTATTATACTAAACATGAAACTCTAACCCTTAACTCCTGTCTATCCACTCAATTTTAAACTTCAAACTCAAAAGCATTTAACCATACATTCAATCCTAACCCTAAACTTTTAACCCTAAATCCTAAATCCTAAACCCTAAACCCTAAACCTTAAACTCTAAACCCTAAACCCTAAACCCTAAGCCCTAAACTTAATTTGACATAAATTAACAAAACTTAGCTAAACTAAAGATTTTTTTTATATAGAAACCATATTATATCTTGAACAAACAAACTTCATTTTATTATTGTTTACATCAAAACATTTTTGTTTCAATTTTTATGGATTTCATTATGTGGATGAAGTGCTATGGATATATATTATTACTACACTTCCAACCAAACTCAAGACTTTCAGATTCTTATAAATAGAGATTCGTCGATAACATTGTTATGTAAGTAAGTAGACATGACTTCGTGGACACCGTAGTAATAATTTTTCACCACTTAAAGAAGCCTAAACTATGTTCTCTTAAAGTTTATGTCCACTACACCTTGTAATTTTTTTTACAGTAACTGGTGGACCGATGATTGTTGTGGTTGATGATATTCAAAGAAAATTTTATGTTGATCATACAAAAAAAAAAAAACAAATGAAAAATGTGAAAGTTAATGTCCAAGAGATAATGACCATATGATTAGTGTATTTGTGGCATCAACAACCATATGTACTATAATGAAAAGGGAGAAAAAGTGTCTCCAATTTAGAAACCTCGGATCATAAGAAACACAAATCCTCCACTGAATTAGCTTTCAAAATGAGAGGAGGAGAAATAGAAATAAATCCAAATCTTACAAATCAAGTAATAAATAAAATTAAAACTTTGAACAAAATAAAAATAATCCAGAAGAGAACAGAAGAGATGAGAAGATAATCCAAAAAAAAAAATCAAAACCTTTGTTCCATATTGAACAGACATACGACAAAGCAGACTACCCAAATTCTAGAAACAAAAAGTCTAATAGTAAAAAAAAAAATCTAAGATACATCAAGAAGCCTCATGTTCTTCTTCTTCCTCTCCACAATATTAAACCCTCTGAATTACAAAGAGGTTTTTATAAAAAGAAATTTCTAGTTTGATGACATTATTGTTAATAAAGTTATAGCTAGATGATAGTATAGCTAATAGACATAAAAAGTGTTCAAATAGTAGAAAGTGTGTCAAATGATAAATACTTTAGTGTGATAGAGTGGAGATATTCCTCAAAATTACCTTTCTAAATGTTTATGTCCCTGATGTTAAAATGAAAAGAAAAAGACAGTCCCAATCCTGTCAACTCTCGGGTTTCTAAACATCTAGCTGAAAATAAATGTCTCTTCTTGGTTAAGATAATCAAAATTACCTCTCTGAATGTGCTTGTCCCTTTCCCTGATGGTAAAACAAATGTCTCGTCTTGATTTAGGTATTCCAAATTACCTCTCTAAAAGTCCCTGATGGTAGAATGAAAAAAAGACAGTCCCAATCCTGTCAAATGTCGGGTTCCTAATCACCGAGATGAAAACAAATGCCTCGTCTGAATATTCTTGTCCCTGTCTCGGTTAAAATATTCAAAATTACCTCTCTGAATGTCCCATATCCCTATCCCTATCCCTGATGATAGAATGAAAACAAGACAGTCCCAATCCTGTCAACTCTCGGGTTCCTAGTCACTGAGCTGAAAAAAAATGTCTCCTCTCAATGTCCCCGCACATGATGGTAGAACAAAGGAGACAGTCCCGGATTTTTTGAAATTCTCGGGTTTCTAGTCATTCATGTCAAATGAGATTCCCATTGATTCGGGGGTTTGGTCATCTGTCCCAAAACAAATGCCTCGACGCGTTCAGCTGTCTTATTATACATCAAATAAGATTGAGGTATCTCGTTGAAGTGCTTAGATGAGGCAAATCAGGTAGTTTCTTAACTCTTTTGACTTGCTTAAAATAGCTCTTGAAGATCAATATGCAGAAGTATGCCATTCATGGAACATGCAGGATCAATCTTACGTACCAATTCGAGGTATGTTTTGCTATTCTATATATGTGAATTTCTATTTCTTATGTTTTATTACTTGATACGGTTTCGTTATACTATTGCTTGTTATCTTAATCTTCTTCTTTCTTTTCCTGTCGTTTGATAAATTTATTGTTGTATAGGCATTAGAAGTATCAAACAACTTAGTGACTTACATATATCTTCTAACTTCACATATATTTCTTTGCAGGCAGTTATTCTCCAGTTTTCAAAGATCATCGTAAGAGTTTCAGGTTATTCTTTTGCTCCCTTTCATAAAGCTTTAGAATTTATTTTAGCTTATTCCTCATATTTCCATTTAAGAACTGGAATCACCAGTCTTTCAATATCATGCATATTACCTTTGCTGTTTTTTTGGACAACCATTACCTTTGCTTAAGTTGATATACTTTGTTCATGAATGAAGATGAATTCATATAGGTTGTTACTGTTGAATCTGAAAAAGATAGTAAATAACTTGATCAATTGTATTTTTTTTTAAATCCAAATAAAAGGGTTCAGTTTCAAGTTATTTTGTTTTATGGTTCTGAATACTTTCAGTTTGGATATATATTTTATGCTTTCCTTGTAACTTTTGTTTACTATGATTAGTGATGATTTGTTATACTTGGTCTATAAAATTGACCACTTCTTACGGTTGAAGTTGAATAACACATGAATCTCTTAATTTTGTAAATGTTTTGTATCTGATTTTGATTGAATATGTTTCTTGTTGATATTCTTGTTATGGTCTTTCCTTGGTTATACGTGTGTCATCCACAATTGGATGAAATCTTAAGATGTTTTTATTCTTGTTACGATTTCAACTTGTGAAGTTTGCATTCACTCATTTTCTAATGTTTGTAATGTTTGTGCTCATTTTTTTTAAGCAGATTGCTAAAATTTACCACTTTTGTGTTTGCTATACTAATAGTTTTCTTTATCTAGTTTTGTTCGTCAAAGTTCCATAAAGGACTGAGTTTGTGAGAGTAAAATTATTGGTTAGTGTAGTGTCTTTAGGTGACTAGACCTAACATGATGCAAATCATGCCTACATCTGTGATTGTACATGTTAACATTATTCATATAAATTGTCTATTTTAATATTTGGTAGGATCTTGATTCCTTTATACATAGATCGTAAGTGACATTCAAACCCTTCAGTTACATGTAATGTGAGTGATACAATAGTTATTGTGTGTTTTCGCTTAAGTGTTGCCCAGTATGTAAAACTATGTGACAGCTGAAGTTTGTTCTAGAAATCGTATACTTGTGTAATGCGTACTATATCTGGTGTTCACACCATTTATTGAACAATGTCTTCTCTGACTAGTTTAGAATGATTGATACAATGAGGTTTTCTGTGTTTGTTTATATCTAATTTCTAGATAAAACTTATGTCTGAGATCTGTCAGGAATTCTCAGAAGGAATCGTAACAGAGATTGATTTGATGTTGGTGAAACATATCAGAAGGGATTCTCGGTCGATGTGCTCATGAAAAGAAAGAAAAGGAAAGCCATATTCTTGGTAACAAAAGAAAGGTTTATAATACAAAAAAGACAGATCATGATTTTGCCCAAGGTTATAAGATGTTTCATTTTCATCTGAGCGTGTTTTTGTGAAATATGAACCTATGGTCCTTTTTTGCAGGAGATGATTAGAATAGAGGGTGGAGCCAAAATTCAAGATCGACTGAAGAAGCCGTGGGTGGTGTGTCTATGTTTAGGCGTTCATAGAAATGAAGTAGCAAAGTGTGAAGATAACAAGAAGTGAAGCTGCATAAAGAAGAGTGGAAGGTGTGAGTAAAAGAGAAGAACAGTGGAGCTGAGTTGGCAAATACGGTACAAGTGAATGTATATATAGATGATTGGTGATATAATTATAAGGAGTCAGAATAGAGTTGAGTCGAGTCAGTTAAAAAGAGAACTAACGGGTAGAGAAGTGCAAAGGAAGGGTCTGACTCTCGTAGAACCAGCACAAAGTTGTATTCTTTGGCCCTTCTCAGATCTTAACATCCACTAAACACAACACATAGCATAATCAGTGTGAAGTGTATTTGGTTTGCCGTTTGACTCCTTACTTGAAAAACTGAGTATATGTCGATTCATTTGTGGTAAACAGATACCAAAGAGAGATAGTCTGACAGATTATGAAATTAGTTCTTTCAAAAAAAAAAATTAAAACAATCAACTGTAAAAAGAGGGATCAAATCGTTGACATGGTAAGAAAATCCAGAGGATTCTATTTCAAAATCAGTAAAATCTTAACAACGACACAATAAAATAATTTGTTGGAATATATCGTTAATAAAAAAAAAAAGAGGAAACTATAAAAAGGAAATAAATATGGAAAATTCAAGAAAAGAGAAAAAAAACTCAAGAAAAATGGAAAAGAAAGAAAAAGGAAATCTCAAGAAAATAAGGAAAGCTTATCTATTTACTATTTTTTTTGTTTCAACTCGTAAATCTATAAATAAAGCTCTTGCGTTAAGATGAGTTGAAAACTCGAAATCATAATAACCTAAAGAGAACCAAAATAACCTAAAGAGAGACACAAAAGTTTCCAACTTGTTCTGACAATGGGAATTGTTTCCGAACCTCGTTGTCTCAAAAGCGTCGATGGGATTAGCATTAACCCTAAAGGGACGACCTTCGACAGGTTGCTATGTGAGATCGATTCTTTCGAAAAGAATCTCAAAACCACCTTCGATAGCTTTGTGTGTGAGATGGAATCTTCGGAAAAGAAGGTCAAAGCCAAATTCGATAGCTTTGTCTGTGAGATCGAATCTGTGGAAAAGAAACTCAAAGCCTTTTCAAAGCTTCTTCACCAGCCATGTACTGAGAAAACAACAACCTTACGGACGGGAAGGAGAGGCAGAGGATTTGAAGATGTAGAGGATGATGAAGATGACGAAGAGGATCGTACTCATATTTGTTGTACCTATGAGCTATACTTGAGGGATGATGAGTTTGACCGTGAACTTAATCAGTATATGATGAATACGATGGGTCTGGTTGAGAGTGCTCTATACGAGATGATCAACAACGATCACACCGAATTAGTTAATGAAGTTATTATGAATGAAGTATTAGTTTCTGAAACAGAGTTAATGAATGAGATTGAAACTTCTCCCTCTGCAAAGCTATACTTGAGTGATGATGAGTTTGACCGTGAACTTGATCAGTATATGATGAATAAGATGGGTCTGGCTGAGAGTGCTCTGTACGAGATGATCAACAACGATCAAACCGAAGTTAATGAAGATATTATGAATGAAAAATCAGTTTTTGAAAGGGAGTTAATGAATATATTATGATTGAAACGTCTCCCTCTGCAATAGAGATCTTGAACGACAACTTCAAAATCAGCGAAAAGTTGCTGAACAAGAACTTACACAAGAGAAGGCAGTGATAGAAATTGATTTGATGTTTGTTGAAGCAGAGATTGAAGTTCTCTGACTAGTGTAGAGTGATTGATACAATGAGGTTTTCTGTGTTTGTTTATTCTAGATAAACTTATGTCTGAGATATGTCAGGTTTGTCGTAATGCATATTTTATTAGATGGATTCATAATGCATTTTTTCTCACTGTGGTTCCTTTATTCCAGTTACTCATTTGTCTTACCCTTTGTATCACCTTGTTGTTTGTTACTTTCCTGGTTCTCTTACCCTTTGCTGCATATATTGTATGCCCTTTTATTTTACAAAGCAAAATTCAATGAATATAACTTCCCAAACTATAGTTTACAAAGCAAAATTCTCAAGTTTCTCTTCTGTTCTGACTTTTGACCAAAATATACTTCTCAGTCCTTGAAGCCTTGTCTCCCTTTTGAACAAAATGATTATGTCTTTGCACAAACACAAACACACACAAACAAAAACCTTGTTAGCCCCGCTTGAGGAAGATAACAAAGAGATGAAGGCTGAGACATGGCTTACTTAATGAAGCGTCATGTTGCTTAACAGAGAGGCGTCTGCCACTCTTCCTCGACAATTTCACCCTGCAATTTAGTACAGCTTCTTGAAATGTCTACAGCGATTAGTGTTTATACTAAATTAATAAGAAGATAAGCCTAGTCAATGTGAATGGAGATCAAAATCAAACCAACCTTCTTGTCTATGGTGCCTAGGATTACAAAACAAGCCTTAAGGTGAGGTTTGATACGAGTGCCCTCTGCCTTTGCACGCTTTGGCACCTTTGAGTGTGTATCTCCTCATCACTAGCTAGCAACGATCCATGCTTTAATGTCAAACTTTGTTGAGTCTCTCTGCTGTTTTTTCTTTAACCTTATCAACGCCGGTCCACCGTCCCCGGTTTTCTCTGCAGGGTCACACCAAACAAACAAATGTTTGTTCCATGTTTTTTTTTTTTTTTAATGTTGGTTCAATGATAATTTTTTTATTTCTAAAAGAATATTTTTTAAGTGTATTCTTTAACATTATAAAAATGGAAAACTAACAGAAACATTTTAGGAAAGATACGATAAATTGGACAAGATAATCATCGCCATCGATTACAAATTCACGGCCGGTTAGTCTTTCTAATCGAAGATTCCGAGGGAGGAGACCACTATAGAAGAGTAAGTTGGAGACAGAGGCTACCGGTTGAGCCGTCACCGCAGCCACTAGTTTCACCGATGAATCAAGTAATGGGACAATCACCTAATCAACAAGACAAGAAATTAAAACAAATTAAAGCCATCATAAACAAGGTTTATCAAATTCTTAAGAAAACTAAAAGAAAAAAAGGTGATCAAGTCCATGACATACATGTAAACTATTCTTCTATTATTATTATTCCGTCTTAGCCTCCTATGCCATTGTTCTTTATTCACGGTGTATTATTATTACACAAACTGTTTTTTTTTTTTTTTTTTTTTTGTCACGAATCGGTTTTTGGTTTTCATTAATTCAAACTGGTACAGTAGGTAAGGAGAGTAAAGCTGATTTAGCTAACGCATCAGCTTTCCTATTCCTGTCCCTTGGTACAAACACGAAGGAAATAAAATCGAAGTTAGCAGATAGACTTAGGATATCGTGGTGAATCCCATGAAGCTCCTTGAAGGAAGCTTCCCGATTGAGCGCTTTGATCAACTGAAGTGAGTCTGAAGCGAAGGAAACTCGACTGAGGTTTAAATCGTACTGATTAATGGAGGCAAACTGTTTTTGTGACAGTAATGGAGGCAAAAAAAGAGAGAAAACGTACCATGAACGAGGAACGACTGATTAAAAACTTTCTCTTGTTTCTTGAAGTTGAGAAGAAGAAGCTTAGGTTTATTTATGACTCTCTATCGCATCCAAATCAAACCTTCTGTTGACGATACTTGGAGACCAAAAAAGGCATTTATTGATACTTGGAGAACAAAATCACATTTATGGAATAAATTGCTCCCCAAGTCTTCAATTTAACATTTCAGTCTTGAGAATCAAAAGCCACAATTTTCTAAAAAATAGAATAAAACAAATCGTTTCCGGTTTTCATCTTTCGCAAAAAGGCCCAAACACAAAGAGGCTTATTAAAACTTAAAAGCCCATGGGCCAAATCAATCCAGTAACACAAAATTCACACCCTAATATAAAAAGAAGAAACCCTAGCTTTATATAAAGTTTTGTTTAACCTACCGTCGTCACTTCGTTCGCTGAAGCCGGAACCCTCAAGGTTTTTTATTATTCATCTGGAAACTCGCATTTAGCTCCAATGGTAGATTGATCTATGATCCTCTCTCTATCTCTATTTCATCTTTGTTTTCCTGATCTCTTCATTTCACTGATGCGATGTTTTTGTTTTTGAGATTCACAGGGAAAGGGAACGGGAAGTTTCGGAAAGAGAAGGAATAAGAGTCATACACTCTGTGTAAGATGTGGCCGTCGTAGTTTCCACATCCAGAAGAGTCGTTGCTCTGCTTGTGCTTACCCCGCCGCTCGCAAGAGGACCTGTACGTTTCTCTTCTT